>APFE030233763.1:0-17204 GCA_000404065.3 Pinus taeda
ATGTGAAATTTTCAAAGGCATTTCTCAAAAAAGTGTAACCCAGCTTCACGTTTTCACCCTTAGCATTTTCTTTATTAAAACAAAAAATAAATTTGATTTTGTTTTTTAAAATAACATGGTTGTTGTATCGAGGCTTACCTCGTCCTTGATTTAACCTTTTGGGGCATCCTATTGCAATCACAACCCTCTCTTCGTTAGGTGTGCACTTTGGACTATAGAATAGGATTGGAGTCTAAGTTACTATTATAGAAAATCTAGTATACGATAGTGGTATAAGCTTTTTAATCCCAATAGGAAAGGCTTATCTTCTAGAAATGTCTTAAATCATTAGGTAAACTACAACATATACAATGAAATCACTCCTTACTGAAGTGATCCTTGATAAGGGTTTGTCCAACAATTGGGTTTGATTAGGATTGTACATAAACAAAGGTGAAATGAGGTTTAGCACCTTAAATTTCCCTTTCATGTAAATCATTTTCCCTCAATGGATCAACCTAGTAATCTTGCGAAGCACTATTGCAACAAGCTAGGAATAAAAAGCATAGAATAATTAACCCACAAGTTACATTTGTAGGTTTTAACCCTGTACAGAAATTACCTGCAAATGAATTCTTAAAAAACAAAAAATATACAATGGTGAGAAACACAAAACAAATACACATATATTTTCCCGCTAGATCCCAAAACTGGGACTACCAGATTGATTATTCATTATATTTCTTTCAATGTTACAATACATATATATACATGTCAAAGCATTCATAAAACCCAATGCATTAACCCTGGATTAGAACATAATCGTAGTTCCCTTGAGCGAATCTACAAGATACCATGGGTAGAAAACCATCATGCCCAAAACCACGTGCAAAAACCATGTGCAAAACCATAGGTAGGTCTACCCACCTAATAGCGTGGGGTTAGTCATGGAAATAATATAACACACACACCCAACATTCTCCCAGTTGTTGTTTTCTTTCCACACAGGGGGTCATGGGAGAGCTTAGCCATTGGTCCAACCCTGCAACGCCCATTGTTTCTCTACACCAAGAAAACTCCTTAGTGCTTAGAGACTTTGTCAATGCATCTGCAACATTCTTCAAAGTGTCCACCTTTACCAACAACACCTTTTTGTCCTCAACCATATCCACCATGAAGTGATACTAAACATCAATGTTCTTTGTCTTTGAATGATAAGCGGGGTCCTTTGCCAAGAAAATTGCACTTTCGTTGTCATAGTCTATCCTTATAGCTTGTTGTACTAACCCCATACTTGAACACAATCTCTGAAACCAAATTTCTTCCTTGCTTGCATGAATGGTTGCCATGTATTTTGCCTCTATAGTTGAAAGTGCCACTACAGAATGTCGCTTGCTCATCCAACTGAATGCACCTCCAAATAGGTTAATTGCATACCCAATTGTAGATCTTCTCTGATCTAGATCTCTAGCCCAATCTGCATCAACAAAGCCATGGATGTCCAAAACTCTATCCAATCCTGGTCTTCCTTGGTAGCACAAACCATAATCACTAGTGCCACGCAAATACTTGAAAACCCGCTTCATTTTTGTCCATTGCTCTTTCCCTAGTTTTAACACAAACCTACTCAATACTCCCACTACATTTGCAATGGCTGGTCTAGTACAGACCATTGCATACACCAACCTACCGGTTGCACTTGCGTATGCAACATGGGACATGTCCTCTTCCTCTTCTTGTATCTTAGGACATTGTTCAGCAAATAACTTTACACCTACAGGAATAGGAACCTTCACCGGTTTACCATCATGCATCCTAAACCTTTGTAGTATTTTATCAACATAATTCCTCTGGTTTAACCAGATCTTCCTCTTTACTTGATCTCATTTAATTTCCATGCCAAAAATATAGTTTGCAGCACCAATATCTTTCATGTCGAATTTGGAGGACAATTGGGTCTTCAATTCCTCGATAATTTCTTTGTCATTTCCAATCAGAAACATATCATCCACATATAAGACCAGATAAATAACACAATCACCAATCAATTTTAAATACATACAGTAAGCTACTTTGCTTCTTGTGAAGCCAAGTCCTCGTATAAATGTAGCAAATTTCTGATACCACATCCTTGGTGACTATTTTAACCCATACAAACACCTTTTTAACCTGCATACCAGTTATTTATTTCCCTTCACTGCAAAGCCTTCAAGTTGCTCCATGTAGATCTCTTATTCTAGATTCCCATGAAGAAATGTTATCTTCACATCCATATGTTCTACCTCAAAATCAAGAGTAGCAACAGCAGATAAAAGTAATCTAATAGAAGTTGCCTTAGCAACAAGAGAAAAAATATCACCAAAATCAATTCCCAACACCTGGGAATAACCTTTTACTACCAAACGAGCTTTGTATTTCTCCACCCTGTCTTTTGCATTCATCTTCTTCTTAAACACCCATTTTCTTCCAATGGGTTTCTTTCCAGCCGACAACTCCACCAGATCCCAAACCTCATTTTGTCCAAAGATGTCATTTCATCAACCATGGCCTCTTTCCAGAGTTTTCCATCCTCTGAATCTACTACCTCCCTGATAGTTATGGGATCATCATCAGTAATTGATAAGATTTGAATAGAAATAAAATGGACTATACCTTTCTAGTTGCTTCTTCTCATAGCTAGAGTTTGTGGCTCTTCATCTTCTGATTCTTCTTCTGCTGTAGAGTCTAATTTTTCCTCTTTTAGATCAAACTCTATCTTCTCAAGTTCCTTTGGTATAACTTCATGTTTAATAACATCTTTCACCTCTCCAAACACCACATCTCGGTTGCACACAGCCTTCCATGTTTTTGGGTTCCAAAGCTTATAACATCTTAAACCATCCTTATACCCAATAAAGATCCACCTTTCAGATTTTATCCAACTTGGTTCTTTTCTCCTTTGGAACATGTACAAATGCATCACAACCAGATACCCTTAGATGTGAAAGAGAGGGTTTTTTACCAATCCACACCTCATGTCAAGTCTTATCTTCTAACGTTGATGAAGGTGATATGTTGACCAGGTAACATGCAGTCTCCACTGCTTATGCCCAAAATTCCTGTCCTAGCCCGACACCACTGAGCATGCTTCTTTATTTTTTCATCAATGTCCTGTTCATTCTTTCTGCAACTCCATTTTGTTGAGATGTGTATGGAGTAGTCTTCTATTGTGTTATACCACACTTCTTACAAAACTCTTCAAATTCCTTCTCATAGAACTCTCCACCATTATTAATCCTCAACACATTTATCTTTTTCTCTGTATGGTTTCCCACCAAAGCCTTAAATTCTTTAAACCTGTCAAAGACTTCATATTTATTCTTAAGGAAATATATCCATGTATTTCTTGAAAAGTCATCTATAAATGATACATAGTACACAGATTTATCCAGTGATGGAACCGACATAGGTCCAAACACATCACTGTGCACAAGCTCTAATATCCCTTTAGCCCTCTTAGCACTAGAGGGGAACTCACCTGATTCTGCTTCCCATATCCACAATGTTCACAAAATTGAAATTTAGAGAGAAATTAGACATACCTTCTACCATACCATTACCATGAAGTATTCGAATGCCCTTCTCCCCAATATGTCTAAGCCTTTGATGCCATAGCATGGCCTTTTCTCCAGATACCACTAGATTTTCTCCTCCACTTTTAGGAATCATAGAATTGTTGCACCCATCAATAACAGTACTACCCATAAGCTTGTATAGAGTTCCAATCCAAACTCCCTGCATCAAAACCAATGCTCCCTGAACCATCTTGTAGGTATCTTTCTCGAACATTGTTTTTACACTTGCATCATCCATCTTGCTTACATAAATTAGATTTATGGCTAATGCAGGAGCATGCAGAACACCCTGAAGTGTTCTAATCCTTCCACCTTGCAAGCTCAGCTTGAATTTTCTATGTCCAATGATTCTAGCCTTGCTATCATTCCCTAAGAAGACATCACCACCATCATATTTCTCATACTCGCATAACCAATCCCTATGGGCAGTGAATTGAAAGGATGTACCTAAGTCAATCAACCATGTTTTATGATCTACATGTGTATTTGAAGAAGAATCCAAATACACATCCCCACCTTCATCTGAGGTGGATTTCGCCTTTGCAAAAATAGCATCATCAGATCCCTTTCCTTTCTCAGGAGCTTTAGATCTACAACCCTTTTTGAAGTGCCCTTCCTTTCTGCATTTCCAGCACACCTTTACAGTTTTTCTTGGAGATTTAGATCTCCCACTCGAGGACTTATTTTTATTTATGTTATGGGGCCGTCCTCGTACAAATAAGGAATCTCCATTCTTGCCCTCCATATTTTTTTTGTCTCATCTCTTCCGATAGCAAGGATGAGACTATTTCATAAGACTTCAAGGTAGTTGTGTTGCTACCTATTACAACAACCAGACTATCCCACGAATCTGGTAGATAACACAACAAACTGATGCACTTATCTTCATCTAAAATTTTAATATCAACAGATAACCACTGACTTACCACAATATTGAAGATGTTCAGATGCTCTATCATTGGGTCTCCATCCTTCATCTTTAGCTTATACAAAGTTTTCCGTAGGAATAGTTTATTCACTAGAGACTTAAATTGGTACAAAGTCCCTAACTTATCCCACAAAGCCTTCGTCGTAGCTACCCTTGATACATTCAAAAATACTAAATCTAAGATACACAATCGTATTGTGCTCTTTCCTTTCCAATCCAACTTCACCTAGTCTTCATTTGACGTTGCCATTGGTTTAATACCTGAATCTACCACGATCCACTAATCTTTATCCACTAGCAGATCTTCCATCTTGAGTTTCCACAACTCAAAACTCTGACCATTAAATTTCTCGATCTCTATCTTTCCACTTCCCACTATCTTCTTTCACCACGAGAATTGATCCCGCAGATCTCCCATTTAGTATGGTCTATCACAGGCCCGAGCAAAACCCATTAGTAGCAAAGGTATCCCCTTGAAACTGAAACAAATCTGATACCAAATGTAGGTTTTAACCCTGTACTGAAATTACCTACAAATTAATTCTTTAAAAACAAAAAATATACAATGGCAAGAAACACAAAACAAATACACTAAGATTTTCCCCTGGATCCAAAAACCAGGACTACCAGATTGATTTTTCATTATATTCCTTTCAATGTTACAATACATATATATACATGTTGAAGCATTCATAAACCTCAATGCATTAACCCTAGAATAAAACATAAAGAATAGAACATAACCATAGTTCCCTTGATGAGATCTACAAGATACCATGGGCAGAAAACCATCATGCCCAAAACCATGTGCAAAACCCATGCACAAAACCATAGGTATGTCCTCCCACCTAATAGCGTGGAGTTAGTCATGGAAAGAGCATAACGCGCACACCCAACAACATTGGGAAACAATTTTAATGGAATATAGTGATCTCACAACAACAACTTATTTGGGTAGAAGGTCTAGCCTTGTATAATTTTTGTTGTAATGGCTAGATATTGGCTAATAGGTTCCTCCCAAAAATAATATTTTTTGACTTGTCATCCACAAGACTAGAGACTATAGGCTAGAGACTAAGTCACTGCAAGAAAATATTTCTTTGCATTAAAATAATTAACTAACCCATAAAGAGGCTCTACTTGAGTTAGAGAAGCAATGTTCTAGATTAGGATTCCCACATGTGGGTTGTTTTAAACTTTGACTAAGCTAGAACCAATGAATAGTAATCCAACAGCTAGCTTAGGAGGCTCCAAATGGCTAGTTTGACGCTTCTTTGACTTGTGCATGTGAGCTTGAGTGCATGTTACTTGTCCATTAATTGGCTTGAGGATGGAACACCTTGCATGATGAGGGAGGAATTTTGCTTGAGAAAGGTGGGCCATGCCTTGCAGATGCCAACAAGTTATTTCTTGACCAATTCTGACCAAGGGCATTACCAATTGAACCTCTTTTGTACTTCCCACGTGTGAGCTAGATATTGTCCTCTTTTTCACTTGCATGGATGTTAAAAATCTAATGTTTTTCTACTTTTGGGATCTATGAGGATTTCATGTTAGGAATCTCCATGCAACACATGCATTATAAAACATCTCACATGCAACATAAATGTGATTTCCCACCTTTTCGTCACACATTACTATGTCCATGTCCACCTTTAAGACTGGAATTTGCATGAAAAATATATTTTTACCAAAAAATCAACATGGCTTGCCAAGTGTGCATTGTGTTAATCATTTTGAGCCCTTGTTGAATTTTGAACCTAAGAGTCCTGTGCATTGGGATTAGTGCCTAAAGAAATGTAAATTATGAGACTACCATGTGGAGAATTGAATTATATTGCACCATGGCCAAGGATATTCTTATAGACTCTATGGCACATGACCATCTGAGAAAGACATAATTATGCTCAAGACATGGGTTGGACAAGCCCTACATAGTCGATCACCCCTACAAAACCAATGGCTTCGCTAAACCATGTGTCCCAAAAGATCCATCTAAGGTCTTTAAGGCCTGTCTAGGATGAAAGGAATTGAAAGTAGAAACTAAAGTTATTGGACATGGCTAGCCATAATAGGCCTAGATTACCATATGAATAATCGTCACATGACATACAAAGGTTTGGGACTTGCATCTAATTGGTCTTACAATGATTTTGTCATGGAAAGCATATGGTAGCTCCGAGGAGGTAACAAGAGGAAATTATATAATTCAAACCATTTCTCTAAGAGAATTTATATAGACTCCACTATGTGATTCTCTATTAGATCATATCCATCTTCCATTTATAAGAAACAAATACGAAGAAAGACATACGTGTGTTAATCAACCTTGAACCTTAAATGCCTTCTAGGAAAAATATATATTTAATGCTCATATAGTTTTAATCAGTCAATAATCCTAGGGAGTGATTGGTTAACCTATTTAATATCTAAATGTTAAGTGTCAAGTTATTAGTGGTTTCTGAGAAAGAAATAACACTTATTTTCACCACAAATTATGAAAGTGTTATGTTCTAATTTGTTATTATATGAGCGAGATATAAGATGTTTATTATAACTTCCTTCAAATTTGGGTGTGATTTGTAAATAGATAAATTGCATTTATTTAACAATAATGCAAAGTAATTCCATGGCAGGTACATTGTTATCATTAACAATAAATGGTAAATTCATTTGGTGTATTAATTTCAACAATGATACATTAAAAAATGAGTTAGGGCATTGAATTCAACAATAATATATTAAAAAAAATAGCATATTTATTTCAATTACAATGGTATACAAAAAATTTAACATATAGATTTAATGGTTAAAAACATGTACTTCTTTACAAAAACTCTTAAGATCAAAAGTACAAAAATATCATAAACAAGAAATTGACATACACCAAATTGATATTTGACTTCATTATAATCTCAAAATTAAATTATTGCTATTTTTATTATTTATGTTAAAAAAATTCAAATAAAAAAAAACTAAAACTTCAAAAAACAAAATCAAACTTATCGTACACTAATTTATTTTTTTTGGTCCACTTTACTATCTTAAATTAAATTAAATATTTTTATTTTATTTATTTATTATTTATTTTTAAAAAAATTAAAACAAACAAATGCAAAAAAGAGAATTCCTAAAACCCACTCCAAACTTAGCGATTTAATCAGGTCCTCTCAAGACCGTAAATTGTAATTTATGGAGTTGTCTACCGAAGCGGGGGAATTCTTTGGATGGTGAAAAGTGGCTGGAATTCAGGCAAAAAAATTTCATAAAATCTTGTAGAGGCAGTGTTTGAATCTTGTTTTTGATGGTGGAAATGGATTCAGCACCATTAAAAACATCTAAAACACCTAAAATTTTGAAGTTTTACAACTATAACTTGGATTTACAAAAATCCTTGATGGATTTTCTCTAAATATGACCGGAATTTCCATAACTTTCTGCGCGGTATATTACCAATCTCTCAGTCACCAAATTCCTAGAAAGTAAGTGATTTGATACCGAGAAAGTAAGGGTTATGTTAGCTATTAGGGTTTCTAATTCGTTAGTGTAATTTTTGGAGATTTTAATTAAATTTAGTAGAAATTTGGAGAAATCTGGGTTACAGTTGTTAAGTTTGAAAATTTAGTCATCAAATTCTGAAAAAGTCAGTAGGTTGATACCAAAAGAATAATGGTTATTTTAGGGCTTAGGAGATTTCAAATTTGTTAATATAATTTTTGGGAATTTTAATCAAATTTAATAAAAATTTTAGAAAATCTAAATTACAGTGATCCAGTTTGAAGATTTTGAATATTTTTAATGAAAGTGACTCTATTTCCACCGTCAAAATTAAAATTCCACTATAAAAATATAAGATTCAAACACTTGTTGTTTTGGAAATAAAAAAACTACCAAATTTAAATAATTTTTCTTTTGACCTCCTGGCGAATTTTCTCCTCGTTGCACTCTAAGAAAATAAACATTCAACCTTGCAAGCAAGTCACATGGGGACTTTTGATTTAATAATCAACAGAGTAACATTGTGTGTGGTGCAGAGAACTTGAGCGGAAACAGGTGCGGGACTGGAACCGTGAGGGGCTTTCTGTGATGGTTCTTCGAAATCACGGTGTTGGTAGTTGGAACCTTCATCCTATCGGATCCATGGCTGCCTCTATAAATTCAATTTCACTCTTGCAATTTCCACCATTCACCTCCATAACATCTCAGGAAATTTTAAGCTGTTTTTATCCTTCTTCTCTTTTCTCTGATTTCATCTCTGCTGTATCTACTTCTTTGGTGAAGGATTACTGCTGTGTGCAATGGCATTGATCTTGGCTGTAGAATACCTCAACAACCGCGACTGTGATCCAGGAAGTAGAGTGAATGTTAATACTGCTGATACAACAAGTACACTAAATTTTAATGTAAGGGAAGCAAGGGGGTCTCCTCGCTCTCAATTCACAGAACAGGCGATTAATGAATATTAGCGATGGTGTGCAAGGAATAGCTGTCCCTTTGAGCGCGGCCCTTCTGGAAGGAAGCTTCTCCGCTTAGAATTGATGTTATCAGAGAAATTGGGTATCTTTATGTTCGAATTGTTGATTTTTTTGAATATTTGTTAATTAGATAGAGATAGTTTCGGTTAATTATATTGTGTGGGCAATATCCTGCGTGGTTGGGATGGTACGTTATTTGCTTCTCCACTCGGATTTGATTCACAAAATACATGTTAGCGTTGCCATCTATTGATGGCAACAATTGTAAATATTGACCCATGATAATATAATGCTTCTTCCAAAAATTATCCTCTTAAAAAGTTTCGGTTAATTATATTGAAGTTATGATGAGAAACTGGATATTTTTATGTCAATTCTTTAAATATTTGGTAATTAGATTGAAATAGTTTTGGTCTATTATATTCAAACCATGATGAGAAACTAGATATCTTTATGTTTATAATTGATTCTCTAAATATTTGGTAATTTGGTAATTGATTCTCTAAATATTTGGTAATTAGATAGAGATAGTTTCAATCCATTATTTTGATGATGCTTATAGGAAAAAACTAGCGCCTCTTTGAATGTACAGTCAAATTTATTCTTGGTTAGGATTTGATTGCAAAGTTTTGTACAGTGCTTTTATCTTTATACATTGTGTGGGAGGTTTTATGTAAACCTTTCTGCAAGAGAAATGACACCATTATGGGAAATGCAACCATTATAGTACCTTGTTATTGGTGTGGGCAGAAGACTGTTTCTTACTCTGTATAATTGTTTACATGTAACAATAATATAGGTCCTGTTTATACTTCATTCACTGATTCTGTTTATACTTCATTCACTGATTCTTGTTATGGTATGGTTAGAGTGATAAATGGAATTTGCAGTGGTTTGTTTAATTTATATGGTTTGAGTAGAAGTTCCTTGTATTGTTTATGGAAAAACTCCTTTAATATTTTTTTCATATTGTCTTTTAAAATTTGTTGATTTATATATATGAATTATATAATTAAATGGTCGTGGGTTAGTAGTTGAAATGTTTAAAAAAATTAAACAGTCAAATAGTGTGTAATTTAGGATAATAGATATCGGCTTTTTATGCCAAATACATGGAAATTTTAATATATTAAGGAAGATTAATATATTAAATTGATATTAAGTTGTTTAATATTAAAAAATAATAATGTTTATATTTAAAAAATTATGGTTTTCAAATCAAGGATTTTAGGATTTGGATAGGGATGCAAGTGTTAAAAGCCTCCACACTATATATATAAATTTCATTAACCAATTAAACTGCTCCGAGATATATTAATAAATTTTTAAATTTAATTTTAATAATTACTTTTTATTATTTTAATATTTAAATCTATTTCTGTTTTATTTAATAACTTTTTGTTTTTACTAAAAAAATCCTAACTCCTAAAACAGTTACATCTTTCAACACAACTCCATTACTCCATGATTGCTTAAATTATGCCTAATGAAAACTCATCAAGTCACAAATTCATGAATAATGTCAATTAAAAAAAAAAAAAAACAAATTCTTTTAGCAGAAATCACATAAGAGAAATTTTTGGATTAGGCATTTTGAACCAACAACTGTAATTTATTAATAAAATTATGAACATTTTTTTAGATAAAAGAAAATATAATATACATATCACATTAAAATATATAACATATAAATAGTACTTATAAATTAACATCCATTTTACCATATAATTTAAAATAATGATTCCATAATCATCTTTAAATTTAATTGATAAACTGCTAAAAATTTAATATTTACAATATAACAAGATTTTAAGCATGGATATTTACCATGAATATTATTAACTTCTAAATAGGCTTTTTTACAATACCATGGCTTATCAATGCCACATGAATATTATTAACTTTTAAATAGACATTTTTACAATATCATGGCTTATCAATACCACGTCCCAAAAAACCATAACTTATTTCAAAATCAAAATATTGTACAAATACTTTATTTTAATTTAATTTCATAACATTTTTTAATTAAATCTAAAAGCAAAAAGGTTATAATTACTTTTGACGTATATCTAAACCCTCAATCCTTAAGACTACTAAAAATATTCCCATAGAGATTAAATAGATGTTTTAATAAATTAAAAATGAGAATACTTTTATATATACATATGTGAAATTTAAATAATATAAATAATATTATAAAGAACGGAAAGATGAATCTTAACCAAGGATCCAAAGGAAGAGAGAAAGCAAAGTGACTAAAATGATAGAGGAATGATAGTGTATGCTTTTTAAAGTATTTTACTATAGCATTTTCCTTGACATGATTGATCCAAAATATAGGTTTAATATTTTACAAGCAATTATGTTTTTTTAGTTTAGATACTTTCTCAAATGCAATACAATGATATCATATTTAAGAGAGAGACTGAGATGGAAGGGGGAGAGTGTGGGGAAGAGAGACATAGAGGTGGGAGAGACAAGGGGAGAGAGGAGGGGGGAGAGAGGAGGAGAGAGGGAGGGAGAGAGAGATGGATTTGGAGGGAGGAAGAGAGAGATGGAAGAACAAAGACATTAAGAGATAGAGGTGAAGAGGGAGAGGGAGTGACAAGGGAGAGATGAAGATGGAATGTGGGAGAGAGAAAAGGAGAGGATAGAGATAGGGAAAGAAGGGGAAGAGATAGACAAGGAGACATAGATATGGAGTGGGGAGAGAGGGGGGAGCAAGAAGGAGAGATGAAGGGATATAGTAACAAAGCTGGAGGGTGGATAGAGAGAGTGTGTGTGTGATGAGGGGGAGAGATAAAGGGAGGTGGGAGAGAAAGGCAGAGAGAGGAAGGAAGAGAGAGAGGACTTGAGAGTGGGGGAGAAAGAGATGGAGTTGGAAGGGGAAAAAAGACATAGAGGGAGAAAGGTGGAGAGGGAGAGGGAGTGACAAGCGAGAGATAGAGAGATGGTGAGGGAGAGAGGAGAGTAAGAGAGAGAGCGGGGGCGGGATGGGGCGTATGGGAAAGAGAGGGAGGGTGCAGCAGACGGAAGAGAGAGAGAGAGAGTGAATGCAAAGAGAGAGGGAGAGGAAGATGTTGAAAATAACAACAATAAATTCTAAATATAGAAGTGCTAAAAATAGCACTGCCATCAATAGAATTTTGGGATACCTTCCTATTTTAGTTAGTCCCTGAACTAAAATAGAGAAGTAAAATTCAAATTTGTTCTTAGCAGTTGTTTGATTAATAACTAATTAATTCATCTTGAGTTAATTAGTTGGAGAAAATCAAACATGAAGTCTATGTGAGGACATGCAACAGTTATCCCATTGATTGAGGAATTTATCCCTTAGTTAAAGAGATAAGGATGAGATATAATGTAATTTGTAATTAGTTAGCTCAATTAACTGAGTTAAGTCTAGTTAGATTAGTTCAAATAGTTTGTTGAACTAATTGTGAGTTCAGTTAGTTAATGCATGCATGCATGTAACTGCTACACTTCAGATAACTGAATATTCTCTCATAGATAACTCATGCATGTTAGTTCAGACAAAGACCCAGTTGAGATCAGATGATGGGATAGTGTACTATCACTTGCAGGAATATTCCATGGAGGATATCTCATGCATGCAGAAAGAATTCATTCCTTGGAGATTGCACAGTTACTTTCAGGTTTGGTGAGTGTGTGATGAGGCCAATTCACACAGGTGACAGCATTGGACCCCAAGGAAAACTACGCAAGGAAATAGGAGGCTTGGATGGCTGAGGGAAGGCATATCTTGTGTCTATTCAGCTTGTGAATTGTATCGTTCGATTGTACTGAGAGCAGGATAGCTTGTGAGTTGATTCTTTGTGTAATCTGAACATATTTCCACTTGTATGATAATATAAAGATCGAGGTTTTTAGCTCAGGCTTTCCCCAAAGTATTCTTCTGTGTTCATGTGTGATTGATTTCTCATTCTTAGTTATATATGTTCTATTTGATTTTGCTCATATTCGATTAAGCTTCCGCAAGTTTGTTGTAGAAGTAGATCTTGTATTTTGCTTTAGTATATTGCATAATCTGTTGATCTACAATGGGAATTTCTATATGGTATCATAGCAAAGGTGATCAAAGCGAAGAACAATATAAAAAGAAGGTAGAAGTTCGAAGTTTCAAGTTCCTGATTAGAGAAATCGAGTTCTTATCACATCTCAATTTCACCAATGGCATTCAGCGTTTAAGACTCAAGTATGCCCTTGATGGCAGCTTGAATTATATAGCCTGGAAGGATCACATGGAAACAGTATCAGAGGATAACGGTCTAAAGGAATTCAATGATCAAGAAGTCCCCAAGATGGCAGCAGCTAATGTTATAGAGTTGGCAGAATAGAAGAAATGTGTGGCTAGAGCAAGGAGAATCCTTCTGGAGGGAGTTCAAGACCACATAATCTTGAGTTTCCATGGGAAGGAGACGTCATTTTTGATGTGGAAAATATTGAAAGATCTATATCAGAATAGCAGCGATCAAAGGAAGCTAGCGTTGAAAGACAAGCTTCGGAAAATCAAGTTTTAAAAAGGCGACACGATCTCTAAATATATGAACAAGCTCACCACCTACAGGGATGAGCTTGGAAGTGTAGGGATCACGACAGTCGATGATGACATGGTGAGTCTTCTGCTCCTCGGTCTTCCTAAGAGGTGGCATAGCTACCAAGACTCTTGAAATGGAAGAGAGAAACTGCTAGATTGGGAATGACTTTGGTCGAATCTGATGTAGGAGGAGATAAGAAGAAGCACCAGAGATGGATCCTCATTAAAACAAGATGATGAGAAAAATCTAGCCTTAGCGAGTAAGGCGAGGAAGGGGAAAGGGAAGGTGTCCCATTTCAAATCTAGTTCTTGCCATGGTGGGAAGAAGTTTGACAAATCGAAAGTGCGATGTTTTCATTGTCATGAAGTGGGCCATTATGCTATGAATTGTCCACAGAAGAAATCCAAGAAGGGATCCTCGAAGGGATCTGATGGTGAGGCACTAGCCTCACAGTTTGAGTTGGATTTCTCTCTTATCACATGCATGGTTTCATCCATGGTGGGATGTGTTTGGTACCTGGACAGTGGAGCTTCATTCCACATGTCAAGTGACAAGAATATTTTCATTGCCTTGGAGGAGAAGGATCTTCAGATGCGGATCGAGATGGGAAATGATGGAAAGTACCGTGTTTCAGGTGAAGGTACAGTTGTGTTTCAAAGGGAGCATGGAGCTCCTCTCACCCTGACTAAAGTAAAGTATGTACCAGGTCTGAAGAAGAATCTTGTGTCTGTTGCTATGCTAGAAGATAAAGGCTATGATGTAGTCTTTAGTAGAGGAAAGGTATTCCTAAGGCATATCAGCATTGGACAGACCAAGCGAATCAGGATTCGAGTAAAGAATCTCTACAAGCTAGAGGTAAACGATTGTGCTGCATTGAGTTCCAAAGCTGAGATGGTGCAGAACCATGATGTTGGCGAGCTATAGCATAGAAGTTTGGGCCATTTGCACCATGGAGCCCTGAAGATCATGCAACAGATTTCTATCGGACTTGGGAGTAGACGAATACATACAAAGGTTGTAACTTGGGTAAGTATGCGAAATATTCCTTTCCGGATCGAGATAGTAGAGCTGGAGCAATCCTGGAGCGAGTTCACACAGATTTTTGTGGACCATTCTCTACAGCCTTCACCGTTAAACAAATGTACTATGTTATTTTTATTGATGATTTTTCTCGTAGATCTTAGATCTACTTTATGCAAAAGAAGGATCAGATCTTCTTAAGGTTTTGTGAGTTTAAAGCCTTGGCAGAGAAAGAATCTGGAAAGAAAATAAAAGCTTTGTGTAGCGACAATGGTGGAGAGTATGTCTCCCAATAGTTTAAGAAATTCTACGTTGTAGAAGGAATTAAACGGGAGTTGACAGCATGGAAAATTTTAGGGGCGAATTTTCGCCCTTGGGCTAAATTAAGGGGTTTTATATTTTTATTGGGCAAATATTTTGTATCATAGTACATTGTTACAAATTGCCTCAAATTTATTTTATGAAAAAATAGGTATGGAGGTTAGCCCACCTTATTTTAAGGGAGGGTAAAAAAAGTAAATTTATCCCTTTGAAATTAGGAGTTACAATCTTCCATTCACCCTCATTTTCAAGAAAATGTATTTATGATAGTTACAAATAAAAATATAAATACAGTGGAGGTATGGTAAATAAATAAAAGCTCTTTTTATACTTACTCCAAAGGTATGGTAAACAAATAAAAATACAAATAAACTAGAGGTATGGTAAATAAATAAAACCTCTTTTTTATATTTGGTCCATAACCCTCTTTCTATTTAAGAAGGCTCAAAAACAAGGTTTCATTTAAGTGAATCCTATGCGCCAAATAACATATTTATAAAAGAGGTATGGTAAATTAATAAAAATATAAATAAACGAGATGTATGGTAAATAAATAAAACATTTTTTTATATTTACTCTATATGTCGCCTTATATTTATGAACACGCAAGCGTGCTAATAAATAAAAATATAAATAAGTGGAGGTATGGTAAATTAATAAAAATATAAATAAACGAGAGGTATGGTAAATAAATAAAACATTTTTTATATTTACTCCATAAGCCACCTTATATTTATGAACACTCAAAAAATGTGTTATATTTAGGTGAAGCCTATGGGCCAAATTATTATTAATACCATGCAAAAAAAACATTATTAACTCTAATATTAGTATTAATAAAAATAAATATGGCATATGGTATTGACCCATGGTATTCACATGGAATGCAACCTATTTAAAGGGGGAATTAAACTAGCATAGATCCATCTTTACTTTGATCAAATATCATGATATGCAAACTAACATAGAGTGAAAAAATATTTGATCCCTCTCGGGGCTTGGTAGATCAAGAGTAAAAATGGATCTTGTAATTTAATGTCACTTAAACATTTTAACTTGCTTAAATTTTATTAATTTTTATAAATTACTAATAGTAGTTTTTAAGCTCCAGGTTTATAATAATCCATGGTATTGACCCATGGTAATACCATGGTATTCATGTGAGCATAGAATATTTAAAGGGGAAATTCTATCAGCTTAGATCCATATTAATTCTAGGTCTACCAAGTGCTGGGAGGGATAAACAGATTTCATCCCTCTAAGAGTGGTAGATGTGGAGTTAAGATGGATATAGGTTGGTTTTTATGATAATGAAGATATTAAATAGACTTAGGAAATTATATTGTAAAAACATCTTAAGGTGAATGGTTAAAGCTACATTTAGTCACTTCACAAAATTTAGTAAAAAATACCGATATCTCCATTAATATTGGTTTTTCTGATTTAACAAAAAAAAAATTCAAAACAATGAAATCTTAACTCTTTCCGCATCACCCTCGTAGAAGAGAGATAATTGCTGCCTAGATTTCCCACCATTTTTCAAACATTCTCAATATGATATCTTCATGAAAAAGTTAAGGTACTGATCTTGGATTAGTTGTTTGAAAAATATGTTGGTTTGTACAACCTTTCATCTTCTTTGCTATTATTAGTTTGTCGTAATGATCTATAGGTATTGGGTCATTGCACCATATTGTCCTAAAAGGCGGAGATTGTGCACCAAAAACGAAATTAATCCACATGTTACAACGCTGTTAACAATGGTATGAAGGTAGTGAATTATGCTAATAAGAAATTAGATTAGGAGAGACGTAATTAAATTTTACTATTTAATTAAAGATTTCCAATTAAAATAATAATAAATCTACATTTATATATTGATTGGAAGGCTTCTGACAATGGTCACTTCTTTCCATTAGATCCCCTTCAAGCCTTTGGGATACCTACTACTTCATTATATTACATAGTTGGGGCTTCCTACTTGTTGGCGTGTTGGGGTAAACAAACTTGATGTGTTTTTTATTTTATCTCGCAGTTGGAGTCTATGGAATAACAAAGAAATTTGATAGCTTGGCAAAAGTGGTAGCTTAACAAAAGTGGTAGAGAAAACATTAATCTCTCCTACCTTGACAAACATGGCCACTAAAACTTACATTGTTTGTAGGAAGTGAAAATTATGTTTCTTTTTTCCAAACATGTATTTTAGTTTATTACAGTTTAATGAATCTGTTTTATTATTATCATATATGGTTTCATACTTTAACAAAACATTTGCCAAGACTTCACAATGTTTTATTATTCAGTG
>APFE030233763.1:22710-44350 GCA_000404065.3 Pinus taeda
AATGTTTGCTTCCAGAAGCTAAAACTATTTGTAATTGGCTACATTCTTATTATTCCCATTTTCCATCATACAACATTGTTAATCACTTTGCATTTAAACACAGTAATAGAAAATAACTACCATTGAAAATGATATGGGATTTAACACTCCATAAGTCACAATGACTAACTTTAGAGAAAACTATTATTAATATTCGAGAGCAACAGAGAAGGCATCATGTTTACTACAATAGCTCAAGTTACATATTTGAATGGTGTATGATTTCGACTGCTCTTTTCATATGATCTATATGAGAAAATGGAAAAACTAATATGCGTGACAATAAGAATAGTAGAAGAAAATAGTTTTAGATTGATCGCAATGAAGATTGTTTGTAATTGACTATATTCTTATTATTCATATTTCTATCATTCAACATTGTCACATTACACTCAAAAATTTTATTTCATCAGTCAAGTTACTAACAATCTCTCTCGTCTCAACAAATTGAGGTAACTAAGCAAATTTAAAATTAAATTGACCAAATTAATCTTAGACATATTTAGCATATTTAAAATGATCAAAATAATTATACATTCAATAAAACCAACCTAGATCCATCTTAACCCCAGATTTATCAAGCACTGAGAGGGATCAAATCTCTTGAGGTGCAAACCTTTCCTCAAGTTTTCACTCAAAAAATAGGTTTGCACCTCGAGAGATTTGATCCCTCTTGACACTTAATAGATCCGGGGTTAAGATGGATCTAGGTTGGTTACACATAAGTACATGTTCTTAACCATTAAGTCCACAAGTTAATCAATGTCACTATGTACACCATATTTATCAATCTTACTATGTTATTTTTAACCCATCTTTTAGCTATACCCACATTTTTTTCCAATATTGATCATATTATAGAAGTTGAAATCAACTATTCGAACTTCTAATGCAACATGCACCTAAATAAGGACCTTCTTGTTCAATTAGTGAATTTATTTGGAACAACTAGGAAGACGGAATAGATAGAGTTTGGATTGGTCATAGTTAATGGAGCCTTAGCCAATGAAACCAATCTTGGGGATATTCTTATTTTATATTTCAAAGACATTATCAAGTATGCTATGTGAGTAATTAAACCTTTTATAATTTGTTTTAAGATATTCTTATTTCATATTTAAAGATATTATAATTATGCAATGTGAGTAACTTTTTGTAATTTGTTAATTAGATTTATTTGATTGGTTGGGAAAAGATTATTATCCTCACCACATCATTATTAAATCTTACAAAAAGATTATATTAAATATACTATTTTAATGCCTTTAAAAAAAAACTTAAACTTTAAAAAAAAATATTTTACCACTTACCTATTAAGACGCATATAAAAACCCTTGAACCTTAAAAATAAAATATTTTACCTCTTACATATTAATAATAATATGCTTAGTTACATGGAAAAAAACCAAAAAACACTTTATAATTTGTTTAATACTTTGTTTTCTATCTATTATAAACATTATTTTGATACTTCTACGAGAGCCCATCTACATTTGTACTCTGGAGTATAAAAACAAATAAAATTACATTTTTTCTTATTTGCAGGATAAAAACTACACAGTTAATTGGTTTAAGTTGGTTACATTTAAAAAAAAAATGTGTAAAAAGGGGCATTGGAGATGTGTACTGCTGCCTTTTTGTAGTGTAAAATTACTAAATCAAATTGTTTTTCACATTGTCACCACTGAAATGAAGGTAACGAATCATGCTCTAAGGTAATTAATTGAAACCGATGTGATAAGTTATTGTTAATTCAATCACAAACTTTTAAGTTACCATGGATGAATTTAACACACCACTATATTGTAATTGAAATCAACGTGCTAGGTTTTTTTTTTTTGTATGTCATTGTTCAGGAATTTTTAATATATTATTGTTGAATTCAATGTAATAAATCATTTTTAATGTGTCAGTGTTTGAAATTAAGTATTAAATGAATTTACAATGCGTTGTTAAGGATAACAATACACTTGTGATGAAATCAATTGTTATTAAATAAATGTATTTTATCTATCTGCAAATCACACTTAAAGGAAGTTATAATACACTAATTATAAACATTTTAGATGTTAACGTTGTAAGTTGATATTTCAATTTATAATGAAATATAGGAATCTAATTATGAAGGGAATTTAAAAAAAAAATAAGAAATATAATTTTTTTAAGGAAAACAAAGAAAAATACTTTGTTATTGTATTTTCAGTTATTTCTCTATGGTTTTACTCAAATATGTCAAGTGTAGGTATTTGTTGGATGTAAAATTTGATTCGCATTCAATGAGTACCCACTTTGCATACCTTTGAGTAACCACAACAAAAAAAAAATGAAATACATGAAAACATATTATTTAATTATTTTAAAGGGAAAAGAAAGAATTATTTTTTAATTGTTTCTCAACATATCCATTATCTATTTACTCAAATTTCAAGTGTATGCACTCATTGGATGCATAATTTAATTCTTCTATGCCCAATGAGTAATATTTTCATTTTTTTTTTGTGTGGGTCTACTAAAAAATATTTGGAGTTAGTACTTTTGGATGTAGAATAATTATATCCAATGGGTGCCTACACCTGACATTTGAGTAAATCTATTAGGACATAAGCTAAGAATACATTAAAAAATAATTTTATTATTTTCCCTCTAAGAGTATTTACCCCTAGGGATGACGTCATCATTTTCAATCATATTGGTTCTTTTGAAGTTTAATTTGTTAGTACATTGTTTATTTTGAGACCTATTTTTGACATCAAAATTCCCCTAATGATAGAGCCTTGCAACTCCTATGGGACTACAAGCTATCATTGATTCAAAATGTGCCTTTTGGGCTGTAAAGGTTGAATAAATGGGTCAAATTGTAAGTTATAATAGAGTATGACTAGATCCCAAGAAAGTTCTGGCTATGCAACATTGGCCCCACAGTAGGACCCTAAAGAGCTTGCACGAGTTCTTAGGACATACGAGCTACTATAAGAAACTTGTGAAGAATTATAGAAAATGTGTTGCTACCTTGACTACTAAAAAAAAATTCCTTTGTATGGGGGATGTAGTCAAGTAGGTTTTCTCAACTTTAAAGGATTCCATATGTTCTACTCTAGTAGTAACAATGTAGTATGGGATAAATCAAGAGTTTGAGAAAAATCACAATTGTTATAGAGGTATTTGCATCCGCACAACATTACAAATATGATTAATGGTTAGAATAAAACACAAACATAACTTGTAGAATCCAAATATGAATGAACTGACATGCAAGTACTCAAACACATAAGAGAAACAAAGTGAATGGGAATCAAACTCTTTATTATCAATGAAGTAAGGGTTTGATGGCCTACAAATGAGACACAAAAGGGAATTATGTTGAGCCAAGTGAGTCTTCTTGAATCCCCTTAAGGAAGATCCTTGTTGATCTGTTTATCTTTCCCAATCAAGAAGTCCACAAGCTCTTCCAATGGTGGGAAGCTTTTCAAGAGGTAGTATTAATGCATATAATAGCTTGAAAGTTGGAGGTAGTCCTAGAAATATTTGGGCAAAATAACACTATTTTTCTTCGCTTATCCAAATGGTTACCCATGGCTCTTATTTATATGTTTTTCTCAAGGTTCTTTGAAATTGGTTTATGGTGTGAATAATGCTCAAACACATTATGGTTTCCAATGCATGAGAGGGACATGATAAGAGATTTGAGTTTCCAAAGTACTTATCATTAAATGTCTTAGAGCTATAAATTGATGTAACTTGCATTTGGCACTTTTCTTCTAATGGGATATTCATCATTTCTTGTGCTACTCATTCATGAACTACCACTTTCTACAGATTCATGAATCTATCAAATGGAGAGTTGTGCAGATCACAAAACATTATGGTGGCTTTATGTGGATGGAAAAAGACCCACTTTATAAATTTTTTACAATTACTTCTAGGATACTAATTAATTTTCATAGATGACCTTAATCTTGGTGTATTTTCCTCATGTATTTTCATTTTTTTCGGAGTGGTTTTGCTCAAAAGTATGCAAAGTGAGTACTCAATAGTTCCACATACAACAAGTGTTTACACTGAATATTTGAGTAACTTATAAGGAGATAAATTGAAAAAATAATTACAAAACATATTTTTCTTTCCTTTCCTTTGAAAATTCATAACTCTTATTTATTATTTAGGATGCCCATTTTACACCTCAAAATTCCCATAACAACAAGTATTCATGTATTATATTTTAAAATTACATTGCATTCCCACTTCCATTGTCTCACATTATGACACCCCATTTACTATAAAATTTTGGTAGGGACTATTTAAACTGTAATTAAGTGCCTAGTTGCACATGAGCACTGCATATCAACCCCAAACCAATGGTCAAACAGTGTCATCAACAACAAATTATAAATATATTTTCCAAATGCTTCACTTTTAAAAAGCCACAATAATAGACACAATGGTTTCCCTTTGCCAAATGTTGGCACAATACCTCTTAAGATGCACTTACCAAAATTACAATATACATTTATATATGGTTAACAACCCTTTTCAATGACTATTTATTTACTAGACACCTCCAATGTTAATATAATGGATAGCACACTTCACGCTAGAGAAGCCATTCTCCATGCACTTAAGGATAATTTGGTTATGGATCATTTATATAATTATTTTGTAGAATTGGATCAAATGTTTCTTTACCGTAAACCCTATAATAAAACATCAGTCAAAGCTAAAATATAGTATAATCTAGCATCAAAATTTTATGGATTGTATAAGATCATCAATCACATTATATAAGTGGTCTACAAGATAACTCTATAAGACCACTGCAAGGTCATCCAATCTTGCATGTGCCTTGTCTAAATAAGGTCATGGGATCAAATTGCAAGACACAAACCAACTTACTAGAACTTAGCGAAGTTCTATTTGGCTTTAGACATAAGCAACATTGGATACCAAAGAGCATCGATTATGCCAACACATTGCTTGAGAAGTGTTAATCCCATGGAAATATATGCAACCAAAAGAAGTCACATGGGAAATGACAATGACTCTGCAACAATTCCTTTCCTTTAGACATAAGGGAAATACTAATTTCGGAGCAGGGTGGAAAATTAGGTGCATACCCTAACTTCCCTACTTTAAGCTAATGAGGAGTTAATCAATCAATGTATGTAGTCATAGTCTTCAAATAACTCCCATTAGATAATAGTCGATAGTAATTAAATAATGTAAAAGGGTTTTGTTTATTAAATAATGTCTACTAAGTAATTGGTACCCATTAATAATGGGACCACAAGTAATTAGGGATTTGTTATTGAGAATCTATTTAAAGAGCTAGGAGGCCATGGAATATTTTGTCAAGTATTGTTGTATTTGAAGCTTTGCTCAATGAGAGCTTACCCCACCTTAAGAGGCAAGTGAACATTGGTTTCTTCTTCTGACTATCATAATACAAATGCGTGTTTCACATATTTTAGCTTATTTCTCTCTCAAATCTAGTTTTTCACACTTATAATCTATGTATACCTAGTTTGTTTTTCAGGTATAAGGGTTAAGGAACACAACCTCAAAGCTACAAAAAAAGGAATGCCACATGTTAATAGGAGGTGAATTCTTTTCATCTCGGATAAGGGCCATATATTGCATTACTAGCCTATCATCAATGAGTTAGAATTTGAAGAATTGACATAATTTGATACCCATTATCTTGGACTCAACATCCAAAAGGTGTGGTTCCACAAAGCTCTTGAAGTAAAAAAAATGATCAAGTGATGTGGGAAATAGGAATTGTGATTCTCACATGTCATATAAGTATCCATAATCTTTGATAGTGAAAATATGTCTTTTCACTTTATTTTAAGTGATGACCTCCCATAAGTTCCATCTATGTCTTAATGTGTGTGTCCAAAGCAAAGGAAGTCAACCCAAAGCAAAGGAAGTCAACCTCAAGAATGTCCACTACCCTTCTTGAGTTATACTAAAAAATATTTTTGAAATATCATACTAAGATTCATGCATTGTGCATGTTTCATTTAAAAACAACCCCAACTTGTAAAAGAAACCTCCTATAACAAAAAACCACTTTCAAATCTTTGTCCAAGCAAATAGGCCTATAGATACAACACAACAATAATAACATAACAATAATCATTTTCACTTTTGGAAGATATAAGATAAAGTACTAAATAGAATCCACACATATAACATATAACAAAATAACTTATTTAAACAACGATAAAGAAAATCATACCAATAACAAAAGCATTCCTAACATAATCATCCATGCCAAAAGATATGAAAGTTTATGGCGGGAAACATCCTAACAACTCAAGACGAAAACCCCATTGTTGAAAGAGTGGAGCAATTTTTAGATCAAAATGAGTACAAAGAAGCAAGACTCAATTGCAATTGCATAAATGCAAAATAGAAGATGCAAAATACATCTAATGCACTACCAAAATTTCCAATGAGTCATTTGACAAGGTTAACTTTGATTAAATACTCTTTAAGTCAATTGGTTGATAAAGTCAAAATTGATTAGAATATTTTATTGGCTTAATACTTATTAGTATTTGATTATAACTTCAAGGTTGTGTTTACACATAGTTTAATACTTATTAGCATGGATTATAACTTCAAGATAGTGTTTGAACATAACACTCTGTAACCCTAGATGATTTCATAGTCTCTTAGCTATGTTGGTTTGTTTGGTGGTCAAAATTGGCTTTCTTGGGCATGTGGGGTTATTGCTTTGGCTACCTTTGTTTGTCTAGCCATATGACATATAACTTTTACATTTCAAAAAAATTTCATAGTTATTTGAACCTATTTTTAAGTTCATTATTTTTTCCACTACCCTATTAGTGTTTTGCCTTAAGAGTAAGAATTAATCCCTCTTGTATCATGAAAAACTTCTCATATTCATGCCTTGTAATAGAAATACTTTCTTCCCAAACATGAGTATATGTGTTAATGCATCTCTCATCTAGTAGTGAGTTATTTTGGGTACTTGAGTGAAAGGTGTGCTCCAATTGAGCCACAACATTATTGAAAAGTTTCTCTAATTGTAATTAATCATCCATATTTTTAGTTTAAACAAAATCACATTAATTTGTGACTAGATGCTAGTGCAACCATATAAATTAAATGGCTAGTAAATTTTGATAGGCATTAATCCATGATAATCATCAAAACACTCATTTCATGATACATTTCAATTTTCTAAGATTAAAAAATCATAAAAGTATGTATTGCTACAATACCATGGTTTATCAATACCACATGTCCAAAAAACATAACTCATTGCATATGGCACTAGTATATATGACATTTTTTAATTAATCAACATAATTAAAAGGGAGAAAATGACATAACTAATTTGGAGATAAATATTAACCATGATTATTATTGAAAATATTTTAGAATATTCCAGAGAGGTCCCTACCATCTACCTAAAAATTATTGATAATTAAATTAAAATTTTGGAAGCTTGTACCAAAATAGATGTAGGTATAATTAGAGATATGTTGTTGCCGCTAAAGACACTTCTATAACCCAAGATAGTATAAATATAATTATCACATGGGTAATGGTTACATTATTATTGATTTGAAAAAAATCACTTATAACAAATAATAATGGTAATACAAAAACAAAAATATTTGTATATGTATGAAAGAGAAAGATTTGATATGTACATATAACATAGGCACTATTATATAGAAAAATGAAAAGAGATGATCAAATTTATAATTAAGTAAAAATAATATAAATATAGTATTTAGATAGAAATATGGATCGACCTAAATGTACCTTTTTCTTAACAAAATCAAATTGTAATTTCACACATTTATATCTCTATAAGTTGCAAGCTTTGAGTTCTACATAGCTTAATTTTTTTTATTTAATGGCTAGAGGTATAAGCTTCGAAGTTGATTATGCTCTTTTTGCATCGGAGGTCTTGAACTTCGAATCTCTTGTACATAATTTTATATAGTTCATATATAAATCCAAGTTAGTAATATAGTCACATTTTAGCTTTATATTTTCTATCTCACTGTTATTAAAAAATATCTAGTTTGTTTATTTGTATAATAAATTAATTAATTTCACAACTAATCATTGTGTACTTATTGGATTAGCTCTATATATCTATTTCTTATAGAGTTTCAGTTCTTCAAATTTTAATAATTATCCCATCATTAAACTACAAACATAATTAACCATTAGCAATTGTATGAAAGTTAGTCATAAAAAATACATCTATAAATTTTATTTTTTTTAATTGATAAATATTCACTAAAGTTACAAGAAGGGTGCTCTAGGTTTTTAGCGTGACAATATATTAATAGCACTTTTTATTTTATTTTTGTTTTCAAATTTTTGTGATCCGTAATGAATTAAACAAAATCTTTCCATAAAAATCAGCCATAATAAATTAAGTAAAATCTTTCAATAGAGATCACATATTTATTAAAATCGAAAAAAATATACACACTATTTTCTAACTTTTAACTTTTCTCAATTACAAAACCCACTCATTTAAATTTTATATAAATACAAGTCATCACAAATTTTAAAAACAAGTATAGAAAATATTGAGAGAGTTTTTCTATAAACCATAGAAAAAATTCTACTCAAACCTAAAAAACTAACCATTGGAATTTAAATTAAACAAACCATTCCAAATTCCATTTAGGTGTCACTCAACCATACCATAACAAAAATCAGTGAATGCAGTATAAATAGGACCTATATTAGTGTTACATGTACAAATTATTCAAGGTAAGAAAGAGTCTTCTGCCCACACCAAAAGGTACCATAACAGTGTCATTTCTCTTGTGGAAAGGCTTACATAAAAACCCCCCACAACTTGTATAAAGATAGCACTGTACACACTTTTGTTATCAAATCTTAATAAAGAATAAATTTGACTGTACAAAGAAGTCAGTTTTTTTCCTTGAGCTTATGTCGATTGCAGATTTCAATCATATTTAAAAATCAACCATATTTAAAAATAAAAAAAAAAACATAAATATGAGTGATCAAATATCCTTATCAAATATTTAAAAAATCAACAATCGAACATAAAAATACCCTTTCTCATCATTGATTCAATTCTAAGCGGAGAAGCTTCCTTCCAAAAGGGCCATGCTCAGAGGGACAGCTATTCCTTGCACACCATCTCTAATAATCATTAATCGTCTGCTCTGCCAGGAAATCCCTTCTGTGAATCGAGAGCGAGGAGATCCCTTTGCTTCCCTTGCATTAAAATTTAGTGTACTTGTTGTATCAGCAGCATTAACATTCAATCTCCTTCCTGAATCACAGTCGCGGTTGTTGAGGTATTCTACAGCCAAGATTAATGCCATTGCACACAGCAGTAAATAAGTAGACACCGCACAGATGAAATCAGAGAAAAGAGAAGAAGAATAAAAACAGCTTAAAATTTCGTGAGATGTTATGTAGATGAATGGTGGAAATTGCGAGATTGAAATTGAATTTATAGGGGCAGCCATGGATCTTCCAAGATGAAGGTTCCAACTACCAACACCGTGATTTCGAAGAACCATCACAGAAAGTCCCTCACGGTTTCAGCCTGCACCATTTTCCGTGGCCATCTTTAAGTAGTGTGGATTCTCAAAATATTCGGGAATCTGACAGACACGATAAATTTTTTGACCGCGCAGATGTCCTTCAAATTGCCGAATACTCCGGAAATCTGCCACCGACTAAAACACCACGCACAGCGTCAAATTTCCAGTCAAGTGCTCTGCACCACGCACAGCGTAAAATTTGGTGATTATTAAATGAAAACGTTCCCCACATGAGTTGCTTACAATGTATGAAATGCTTCTTTACTGCGAGTGCAACCACAAAAGTCTAAACTACTTTCTCGGTATCTCGCGCCTCACTTTCTGGGAATTTGGTGCCCGACACATTCGTAAAATACAATTTACGGTCTTTCAGGGACGGTGAAAGGTTCTGAATTCTTTTACTTTTATTTTTTCAAAAAAAATAATAATGTAATTTAAGTTTATTGTTAAGTTAAATATTAAATTTTTGTTTATCATATTTTTGAATTTGATTTTTTTTTATTGAATTAGAAGTTTTATTGTTTAAATCTTCTGTTATTTCTCTATCTAAGTAAGAAAGTTGGACATGATAAAGATGCAGTCTTACCAAGCTTTCAAAAAAACAAATTATCACAAGTGTTAAAATTAAAGGTGAATGCCTTGAAACCTAGAGCACTCTTCTTGTAACTTTAGTGAATCTTTATCAATTTAAAAAAGAAAAACTATAGACGTATTTTTTATGGCTAACTTTCATGCAATTGCTAAAGGTTAATTATGCTTGTAGTTTAATGATGTGATAATCATTCAAATTTGAACAATTGAAACTTCATAAGAAACAGTTACATAGAGCCAAATCCAATAAGTATGGGATGATTAGTCATGAAATTAATTAATCTATTATACAAACAAATATAAGTTGTGAAATTAACTATTCTATTATACAAACAAACATACTCTATATTTTCTAATAAGAATCAGGAAGAAAATATAAAGCTAAAATGTGACTATATTACTAACTTGGATTTATATGTGAATTATATAGAATTATGTACCAAGATATTCAAAGTTTAAATCTTCCAATACAAATAGAGTATAATCAACTTTGAAGCTTATATCTCTAGTCATTAAAAAACAAAACTAAGCTATGTAGAACTCAAAGCTTGCAACATATGGAGATATAAATGTGTAAAATTACAATTTGATTTTGTTAAGATAAAGATATATTTAGGTCAGACCATATTTCTATCTAAATACTATATTTATATTATTTTTACTTAAGTATAAATGATGCAGGACCATCCAGCTCAGGGAGGTCAAGGCTGGAGAGTTTGTCTTTGCAAACAGTTTGAGTTTCAGTTAGTTTTTATTTTCATTTAAATTTCTAGAAATGGTTGTCTCAGCCTACTGCTAGTTTTTGTTTACATTCTTTTTTTATTTTTATTGAAACTTTACTTTTAGACTACAGTTAGGAAAGAACATTTGTCAAAGTATAACTAAATGTAACTACTGACGATTTAATAACTGTACAATGAATCTTTACAAAAGAGAGGAAGGAAACAGTCACTATAATCTTTGACCATCATAGCATTGAATAGAAACAACCGAGAAATTGTTTTTGACAATCTGAATCCATATACTACAGCTTGAATATTTCCTTTCTAACTTAACAAGACCATTGATTTATTTTATAACAAAGATAGGAAATGATTAGCTAATAGAGGAGCAAACGAAGTACGTGGATAAATTCTGACAAACAAAGGCGTGAACTTGCAGACAAATCAAATAAATCACTATCAAGGGAATGAACGCATAGTTACAAGTACCAAACAGAACTCATATACATTCCTTTATACTATTTAATTGTCAACAGAAATCACTGTATATACATATATATATCAAAATTGTATATCAACAGTCCAAGATGCAGTTGCCAGTTAAAAACAAACCATGAGAACAGAGTTGACAGTGTCAAGAACAATTGTGAGGTCACCATAGGACCATAACCTTACAATTCATAAGTTAAATAGCCGGAAGCATAAATATAAAGTGAGGTCGAAGCCACAGTAAGGCCAAGACACACCAAGGCCGAAGCCAGACCCTTAACTACAGAACCATAGAACACCACCAACAGCTAACACCTCGGACAGACCGATAGAGGAATAATAAGGAGCGACCCTACCCATTAAGAGCGTAAGAGTTAGGGTACGAGGCCAGTGAATGGAGAGCCCAACCGCGTACCTGCACGACCAACCAACAAGCCATTGGAGCCAGCAAATAGGACCACAAATACAGTAACGGCAAACAGAAGTAAGGGTTACTGGAGAGACTTACCATAGGAGCCAAGCCTGTGCGCAGCAGGAAGGAAGCCATGCTCCAAGGTCACGACCACAGAGTGCTCACTGTCCACAAGGAGCAAACATAGTTAGTGACAGAAGAAAACGAGGCGGAAAAAAATAGTAAAGAAAGTAAACTCACCTCTGGTTGAACGCTAAAAGAGAGTCGAGAGCCGAGCCACCCCGCAACCGTGACCTATGACAAATGCCAAGCAAATATTCAAATAGCGGAGCAAGCACATTGAGAACAACAACATAAGCGAAGCCAGCAAACAACAAAAGCCCACAACCAAAACCATAACCAAGGGAACAAGACTGAGATCAGAGACCGAGACCAGGGGTTCTAGACCCATAACCTCGACATCGGACTCAGAACAAGAAGCATCACCAACGCATGCAGGTGGAAACCCTCATGGGAGTTCATGCCCAGAATCGGCAAAGTGAAACCCTTGCGAAACAACCCAAACCAGAACCAGAGACCTCACCTTGCGGAGCAGCAGAGTGAAATAGCGTCGAAATGACCAAGTTTAGGGTTTTGTGGGCATAGTAAGAGGCAGGAGGAGTGAGCCCCAAGACCGGGACACTTGTCCTCAGAACAATTAAAACACAGTACTGCGCCATTAAGTCAACCAACCACACAGCTATCAAAAACACAATCAGCATTTAATAATTAAACCGTAGGTGTTCAAGGCTGGTCCCATCAAATTTTGGTATCATAGCTAGTCAGAGTTAATTGTTTTTTTATTTTGTTTTTACAAAATGGAAGTCGGAAGAAGAGGTCATGCCAGAGCTATTCGAAGGGTAGTAGATGAAGGATTGAGGGAAGAGATTAGGATCCTGAATGCCCATTTGGCAGCAGTAGAAGCAGGTAGAAGAAGGGATCCTAAGGGAGGAGATGACAATGATGAAGAAGTTGTAGCTACAATAGATGGATCAGATGAGGAAGGACCTGAAATCAAATTATTAAGGTTAGTTTTATTGGCTAGCAATAAGATAAAGCCTGAGATTTCGAACTATGATGGTAGTTTGTCCACAAAAGTGTTGTTGCACTAGATTAGTGAGTTGGACAAATACTTTGAATGTGAGGAGATCAACGAAGATAGGAAAGTTAAATTCGCTGCCACCAAGTTGAAAGGACACATGGCCTTATGGTGGGACAGTGTCCAAGCAGAGAGGACAAGATCAAATAAGTTACCTATTAAAAAGTGGACCAGAATGGTCAGTAAGATGAAGGGTAAGTTTTTACCCAAAGATTACCAGATTGTTCTGTATCGATAGGTGCAAAATTTGAAGCAGAGAGGAATGACGGTGAAAGAATATACCAAAGAATTTTATCAGGTGAATCTATGAGCTGGTTACATTGAAGACACCCCAGAAAAGATAGCATGGTTTGTGAATGGACTAAGGCTAGAGATATTAGACGAGATAAGTATTCTTTCTCCAAAAACCATAGAGAAAGCATACCAGAGTGCCTTAAAGGCAGAAGAAAAGATTGCAAGGAAGAAAAATGCCAGAAGAGAACGTAGAATTGGCAAAGGGAAAGGACAATCCTTTGGCAAAGGAAGGACTGCCAACAATAGTGAAGAAGGCAACAGTTCAAAGACCTCAGGGACAGCAGAAAAGGAAGGTAGCACTATGGGAGGAAGGCCATACCAGAGAGGAAGGGGTAGTGGCAAAGGTAGAGGGGCTGCCTACTAGTGTTACAAGTGCCACAAGTGTGGGCACAGGTCCTTTGAGTGTCTTGAAGGTGAATAGGCTGGACAAAGAGGAGCATATGTTGCTCAAACAGAGGAAGTGGAGGCACCACCCCAAGAGGTAGAGAATGTACCAGAAACAGGAGAGGCCTTAGTCTTGAATAAGGTACTGCTAAAATGACAAAGGAGACAGTTGAACAAACCCAGAGAAAGGCATTATTCCAGACTGTGTGCAAGTCACATGGAAAATGCTGCAAACTGTTTATAGACAGTGGAAGCACTGATATTCTAGTTGCAACAGAGATGGTGGAGAAATTGGGTTCGAAAATGTTGAAGCAACCAACTCCCTATAAGGTTTCTTGGTTATAGAAAGGTCACCAACTGCTAGTTGATGAGCAGTGTGAGGTGGAGTTCCATATTGGCAAGTATAGGGACAAGGTTATTTGTGACATCATGCCCATGGACGTGTGTCATACTATGCTAGGTAGACCATGGCAGTATGATTGAAAATTTGTTCATGATGGAAAAACAAACTGTTACAAGTTTGTCAAGGATGGGATTAAGCATACATTAGTACCCATCAAGGAAGAAGAAACATTAGAAACTAGTGGGACAAAAGTGTTGTTGATGGGTGGAAAAGAATTTCTAAAACATATTGAATATGACGAGGTAAAGTATGTTGTTGTAAGGAGACTGAGAGTAGTGTTGTCGCACACTGAAATTTTTGACTTACCTGAAGAAATCCAAGATTTGTTGTAGGAATTCAACGACATTGTGGTGGATGATTTACCGGATAAGCTACCACCAAAGCGAAGTATCAATCATCACATAGATTTCATCCTTGGAGCTAGTTTACCAAACAAAGTCGCTTACCAGATGAGTCCTAAGGAGAACGAGGAGATCAGGAAGCAGGTACAGGAATTGTTGGACAAAGGATTGATACGGGAAAGTTTAAGTCCCTGTGCAGTTCCGACAGTTTTAGCTCCCAAGAAAGGAGGCGAGTGGCGGATGTGTACAGATTCAAGAGCAATAAATAAAATTACTATCAGGTACAGGTTTCCATTGCCATGAATGGATGACATGATGGACTTCTTGAGTGGAGTAGCATATTTTTCGAAGATAGATCTGAAGAGTGGATACCACCAGATTAGAATAAGAGAAGGGGACGAATGGAAAACATCTTTCAAAGCTAATTAAGGACTGTATGAATGGCCGAGGATGCCATTTGGGTTGAGTAATGCCCCTAGCACTTTCATGCACCTGAAGAATGAGATGTTGAAGGAGTTCATTGGGAAATTCGTAATTGCGTATCATGACAATATACTGATTTTCAGCAAGACCAAGGAAGAACATTTTCGACAGGTTAGATATGTTCTGGAGAAGTTGCAGCAAGACAAGTTGCTGATAAATTTTAAAAAATGTTCTTTCTTTCAGAAGGAGTTAGTCTATTTGGGTTTTGTGATTGCAGAAAATGAGCTGAAAATGGACCTAGAAAAAGTTGCAGCTATACTTAGCTGGCCATCCCCTCAGATTCTGTTCGAAGTTCGAAGTTTTCACGGGTTAGCAAGTTTCTATCGTAAGTTTATAAAGAATTTTAGTGGAATCTGTGCACCCATGTTGGATACCATCAAAAAGGCAAGTCAGCCTTTCCAATGGACTAAAGGTGCAGAGAAGAGCTTCCAGATATTGAAGAAGAAGAGCACTGAAAGGCCAATTTTGAGGTTGCTTGATTTTAACAAACTTTTCCAAGTTCGTTGTGATGCCAGTGGTACAGCCATTAGAGCCGTACTCAGCCAGGAAGACAAACCAGTAGCTTATTTCAGCAAAAAATTAAATGAAAGCAGGAAAAAGTACACACTTATGACAAGGCGTTTTATGCCATCGTCCAAGCCTTAAAGCATTGGAGACATTATTTGTTGGTAATGAGTTTGTCATGTTTTCGGATAATTCTGCGTTGCAGTATGTTATGCAGCAACATAAATTGAATCATAAACACGCAAAATGGGTTGAGTACTTGCAGATTTTTACATTCGTATTGAAGCATATCAGTGGTCAAGCCAACAAGGTAGCAAATGCACTAAGCAGAAGAGTTTTACTCTTGCAAGAAAGCATGATACAAGTGTTGGGTTTTGAACACCTAAAGGAATTGTATCAAATAGATGAAGATTTCAAGGAGGCTTATGAGGCCTGCCAAAATCCTTTGTTGAGGAACAATAGTCCATGGCTGGACTATAAATTACAGGAGGAGATGCTATTCAAGGGAGGATAGTGGTGTGTTCCAAAATGTTCGATGAGGGATAACATCATCTGGGAAAAACATAGTGGAGGTCTAGCTGGACATTTCGGCATTGATAAGACCTTGGATCAGCTCAGTCATTTCTATTACTAGCCGAAGATGCGAAGAAACGTGCAACAATATGTGACCCGGTGTAAGATATGTCAGTTGGCGAAGGGGCACAGTCAGAACATGGGGTTGTATACACCCTTGCCTATTCCAAACATACCATGGGACTCAGTCAGTCTCGACTTTGTCCCGGGTCTGCCCAAAACACAGTGGGGTTTTGACTCCATCATGGTGGTGGTGGACATTTTCTCCAAGATGGCACACTTCATCCCTTGCAAGAAAACCAATGACGCTACCCATGTAGCACACTTGTTTTTCATTGAAGTCGTCAGACTGCACGGCTTACCCAAGTCCATTATTTCAAACAAGGATGTGAAGTTCATAGGACATTTCTGGTGCACCTTGTGGAAAAAGCTGGACACAAAGTTAAATTTCAGCTCCGCTTATCACCCACAGACTGATGGGCAGATGGAGGTGGTGAACAGGAGCTTAGGAAACCTACTACGGAGTCTAGTTGGAGAAAATTCGTGAATGTGGGATTGTGTACTTTCTCAAGCAGAATTTACTTACAACAATTCACCAAATTGAAGCACAAGAAATAGTACTTTCCAGATCTTGTATGGAATGCATCCTCGAGGAGTGCATGAGTTACGAGATTTGGGACAACTAGAAAGAAGAAGTGCTGATGGGGAAGATTTTGCGAGAGAAATCAACGACCTACATGAGCAAGTGAAGACAAAATTACAGGACATCAGTCAAAGGTACAAACAGAAACCAGATCTGAAATGACGAGAGGTACAATTTAATGTAGGGGATCAAGTTATACCGCATCTGTGCAAAGAAATATTCCCTAAGGACGAATACAATAAGCTGAAATTTAAAAAAAATGGACTTTGCAAAAATATGCGCAAGTTTTTTGCAAATGCCTATGAGATGCAATTGCCTCCAGGTATAGGAATATTGCCCATTTTTAATGTGGCAGATTTATTCCCATACACTACCAATCCGGAAGAGGAAAGTTCGGTGCAGCCAAAGCGGGATACCCAGGAAGAGAGTAGTTCATGGATGAGACAAATGCCTTTAGCTCATCCACTTGAAATCAAAGGAATCCTTGATACACAGGTGGCCAGGTGGACTTGAAGAAAGGAGTACCTACAATACCTCATCAAGTGGAAGAACCGCCCTATTGAGGACAGTTCGTGGCTTGACACAGGACGGATACGACATGCAGGTTATTTTATCGAGGAGCTCATGGATCGGAGCCATGAATTTTCATCTACCCCGGGAGCCTGATGCAGGAGCATCCAGCTTAGGGAGGTCAAGGCTAGAGAGTTTGTCTTTGCAAACAACTTGACTTTCAGTTAGTTTTTATTTTCATTTAAGTTTCTAGGAACGACTGTCTTAGCCCACTGTTACTTTTTGTTTACATTATTTTTTTATTTTTATTTAAATTTTACTTTTAGACTACAGTTAGGAAAGAAAATTTGTCAAAGTGTAACTAAATGCAACTACTGACAGTTTAATAACTGTACAGTGAATCTTTACAAAAGAGAGGAAGGAAACTGCTTTTGTAATCTTTGACCATCATAGCATTGAATAGAAACAAGCGAGAAATTGTTTTTGACAATCTGAATCCATATACTACAGCTTGAATATTTCCTTTCTAACTTAACAAGACCATTGATTTATTTTATAACGAAGATAGGAAATGATTAGCTAATACAAGAGAAAATAGAGTACGCGGACAAATTCCAACAAACAAAGGCGCGAACTTGCAGACAAATCAAATAAATGGGAATGAACGCATAGTTACAGGTACCGAACAGAACTCATATAAATTCCTTTATACTATTTAATTGTCAACAGAAATCACTGTATATACATATATATCAAAATTGAATATCAACAGTCCAAGATACAGTTGCCAGTTACGAACAAACCATGAGAACAGAGTTGACAGTGCCAAGAACAACTGCGAGGTCACCATAGGACCATAACCTTACAATTCATAAGTTAAATAGCCAGAAGCATAAATATACAGTGAGGTCGAAGCCAGACCTTTTACTACAGACCCATAGAATACCACCAATAACTAACACCTCAGACAGACAGACAGAGGAATAATAAGGAATGACCCTACCCGTTAAGAGCGTAAGAGTTAGGGTATGAGGCCAGTGAATGGAGAGCCCAGCTGCATACCTGCACGACCAACCAACAGGCCATTAGAGCCAGCAAATAGGACCACAAATACAAGAACTACAAACAAAAGTAAGGGTTACCGGAGAGACTTACCGTAGGAGCCAAGCCCGTGTGCACTAGGAAGGAAGTCACGTTCCAAGGTCATGGTCACAGAGTGCTCACTGTCCACAAGGAGCAAACACAGTTAGTGACAAAAGAAAACGAGGTAGAAACAAATAGAAAAGAAAGTAAACTCACCTCTGGTTGAACGTTGAAAGAGAGCCGAGAGCCGAGCCACCCCGCAAACATGACCTGTGACAAATGCCAAGCAGATAATCAAATAGCGGAACAAGCATAGTGAGAACAACAGCATAAGCAAAGCTAGCAAACAACAAAAGCCCGCAACCAAAATCATAACCAGGTCTGAACAAGACTGAGATCAGAAACCGAGACCAGGGGTTCCAGACCTGGAACCTCGACATCGCACTCAGAACAGGGAGCATCGCCAATGCATGCAGGTGGAAACCCTCACGGGAGTTCATGCCCAGAACCGGCAAAGTGAAACCTTTGTGAAACAACCCGAACCAGAACCAGAGACCTCACCTCGCGGAGCAGCGGTGTGAAACAGCGTCGAAATGACCAAGTTTAGGGTTTCATGGGCATAGTAAGAGGTGGGAGGAGCGAGCCCCAAGACCAGGACACTTGTCCTCAGAACAATTAAAACACAGTACCGCGCCATTAAGTCAACCAACCACACAGCTATCAAAAACACAATCAACATTTAATAATTAAACTGTAGGTGTTCAGGGCTGGTCCCATCAATAAATTTGATGATCTCTTTTCATTTTTCTATATAGTAGTGCCTATGTTATGTGTACATATAAAATATTTCTCTTTCATACATATACAAATATTTTTATTTTTGTATTACCATTATTATTTGTTATAAGTGATTTTTTTCAAATCAATAATAATGTAACAATTACCTATGTGATAATTATATTTATACTATATTGGGTTATGGAAGTGTCTTTAGCAGCAACGACATATCTCTAATTATACCTACATCTATTTTGGGACAAAGCTTCCAAAATTTTAATTTAATTATCATTAATTGTAATGTAGATGGTAGGGATTTAATCTCCGTGGAATATTCTAAAATGTTCTCAGTAATAGCCATGGTTAATATTTATCTCCAAAGTAGTTATGTCATTTTCTCCCTTTTAATTATGTTGATTAATTAAAAAATGTCATCTAAACTAGTGCCATGTGAAATGAGTTATGTTTTTTGGACATGTGGTATTTATAAACCATGGTATTGTAGAAATGCATATTTTTATGAATTTTTTAATTTTAGAACATTGAAATGTATCATGAAATGAGCGTTTTGATGATTATCGTGGATTGATGCCTATCAAAATTTACTAGCCATTTAATTTATATGGTTGCACTAGTATCTAGTCACAAATTTAAGGTCATTTTGTTTAAACTAAAAATATGGATGATTAATTACAATTAGAGAAACTTTTTAATAAAGTCGTGGCTGAAGTGGAACACACCTTTCGCTCAAGTATCCAAAATAACTCAATATTAGATGAGAGATGCATTAACAAATATATTCTTGTTTGGGAAGAAAGTATTTCTATTACAAGGCATGAATATGAGAAGTTGTTCGTGATACAAGATGGGTTAATTCTTACTCTTAAGGCAAAACACTAATAGGGTAGTGGAAAAACTAATGAACTTAAAAATAGGTTCAAATAACTATGAGGATTTTTTGAAATGTAAATGTTATATGTCACATGGTTAGACAAACAAAGGTACCCAAAGCAATAACCCCGCATGCCTAAGAAATCCAATTTTGACCACCAAACAAACCAACATAGCTAAGAGACTATGAAATAATCTAGGGTTAGAGAGTGTTATGTTCAAACACTACCTTGAAGTTATAATCAATGCTAATAAGTATTAAACTGTGTAAACACAATCTTGAAGTTATAATCAAATACTAATAAGTATTAGGCCAGTAAAATATTCTAATCAATTTTGACTTTATCAACCAATTGAATTAAAGAGTATTTAATCAAAGTTAACCTTGTCAAATGACTCATTGGCAATTTCAGTAGTGCATTAGATGTATTTTGCATCTATGCAATTGCAATTGTGTCTTTCTTCTTTGTACTAATTTTGATCTAAAAATTGCTCCACTCTTTCAACAATAGGATTTTTGTCTTGAGTTGTTAGGATGTTTCCCATTATAAACTTTTATGTCTTTTGACATGGATGGTTATGTTAGGAATGCTTTAGTTATTGGTATGATTTCTTTATCATTGTTTAATTAAGTTATTTTTTTATATGTTATATGTGTGGATTCTATTTAGTACTTTATCTTATATCTTTCAAAAGTGAAAATGATTATTGTTATGTTATTAGTGTTGTGTTCTATCTGTAAGCCTATTTTCTTGGACAAAGATTTAACAGTGGTTTTTTGTTACAAGAGGTTCCTTTTACAAGTTGGGGTTGTTTTTAAATGCAACATGCAAAATGCATGAATATTAGCATGATATTTTCAAAACGATTTTCTAGTATAACTCAATGAGGGTGTTTGACATTATTGAGGTTGACTTCCTTTGCTTTGGACACACACATTAAGGCATAGATGGAACTTATGGGAGGTCATCAATTAAATTAAAGTGAAAAGACATATTTTCACTATCAAAGATTATGGATACTTATATGACATGCGAGAATCACAATTACTATTTCCCACATTAGTTGATGAATTTTTTTTACTTCAAGAGCTTTGTGGAACCACACCTTTTGGATGTTGAGTCCAAGATAATTGGTATCAAATTATGTCAATTCTTCAAATTCTAACTCATTGATGACAGGCTAGTCATGCAATAGATAGCCCTTATTCGAGATGAAACGAGTGCACCTCCTATTGACACATGGCATTCTTTTATTGGTAGCTTTGATGTTGTGTTCCTTAACCCTTATACTTGAAAAATAAACTAGGTATAAATAGATTATAAATGTGAAAAACTAGTTATCAGAGAGAAATAAGGTAAAATATGTGAAACATGCATTTGTATTATGATATTTAGAAGAAGAAACCAATGTTCACTTGCCTCTTAAGATGGGGTAAACTCTCATTGAGCAAAGCTTCAAATACAACAATACTTGACAAAATATTCCATGGCCTCCTAGCTCTTTAAACAAATTCTCAATAACAAAATAACAAAACCGTAATTACTTGTGGTCCCATTATTAATGAGTACCAATTACTTAGCATCCTTTATTTAATAAAGAAAACCCTTTTACATTATTTAATTACTATCTACTATGATCTAATGGAACTTATTTAAAGACTATGATTACATACATTGATTGACTCACTCCTCATTATCTTAAAGTAGGGAAGTTAGGGTATGAACCTAATTTTCCACACCGCTCTGAAAGTAGTATTTCCCTTAGGCCTAAAGGCAA
>APFE030233767.1:937-37051 GCA_000404065.3 Pinus taeda
TCTATTGTTATTTTTGTGGCTTTATATTATTATTGTTAGGTTGGCTGGGTTATATTGTGACTCCTTAGACTCCTATATATAGAAAGGAGGTTTTGTCATTTTTATCATACAAGAATTGTTCATTTATGTAATGTAAAGGAGGTTGGCCCCTCGAAGAGGCTGAATTCTAAGGCATTGATCTATCTTTTCTATCTTTTCTTGAGCTGGTTTCAGAACATCTTATGGTTGGTTCATGGTATTAGTCCGACAGTTTTTGATCCTATGGTTTTGGTCTGTGGTATTGCATCCAAAAGAATTGAACCCAAGTATTGGGTCCGTGTTATTGTTTCTCAATGGTTTTGGTCCATGGTTTTGAGTGAGGCCTAGCCTATAAAAAGGAAAGGAGATCATTTGGCTAATCACAAGTGTTGAATATCTTAAGAAGAGAAAGATCTGAATTTCTGATAATCGATTGGTGAGACATAGTTGAATCTGAATCAAGGAGAAACTGGAGCATTATAAGTCAGATCTACTAAAGAGTTGGGACCCCTTTGACGCATGAACGGATCTGTGATTTTGACAGTCTAGGGTATGTTTGAGAACTGATAAACTGTCTAAATCCGGAGGTGTGCAGGAGCAACAATGACGCAGTGCGGAGGTGTGCAGAACTAGAGAAGAAGTAGGTGCAGAATTGCGTAGACTCGTCACGACAGAAGTGCAGATATCCACAAGTTTCCTTTGGTGAAGTTGTGGACCTTTTCTGAAATATATTTTAGCTGTCTTTTATCTATTTCTATAGAGATCTGGGTTTAAATTTGTGTCTGGTTACTGGTGTTATTTTCTGGTTACTTCATTCTGAGAAGTTATTTGTTTAAAGGAGATTGGGTGATGCACATGTACTTGATTTTTTGGACCTAGTTTGAAAATTTATGAAATGTTGTCCTTGGAGAAAGAGAAGGTAGTAGCCTTCTGTAGGTCGGCACCTACGTACTAGTATCTTAGCTAGTACAAGAGCTAAGGGGGTTGTAGCTCCCTTCTAGGAGAAGCTGGAAAATGAGAGAGGGTTGTAGTTCTCTGCAGGTTGCAGCCTACATACTAGCAAAGGACTGCACCAGTACAAAATCATTGTAAAAAGAAGTTTCTTTGAAGGAAGATAGAGACATATTGTAGCAAGGGGTTTTCACCCACATTGGGTTTCCACCTTATATCTGGTGTTCTTTGGTGTGACTGTCTATGTTTCTTGTTCCTGTTTATTATTATATGCTTCTGACATACAGATTAATGGTTAACATCTAAAGAATAAATAACATTAAAATCTGGAAGTTATATACAAGTTCAATTAGTCAGATCTGCAAGTGTTTATTGAAAATATTTGATAATAATGAATCACCCCCCCTCTCAGTATTATTTCCAAAAATTGGTATCAGAGGAGGTCCTTCAGAAGAAGCTTGATTGCTTGAAGGAAGAGCTATCATCATGAGAAACTATGAGAGAGAAGCATCGATTAGGCCACCAATTTTTTATGGGACCAATTTCGTTTATTGGAAGGTAAGAGTTAATACCTATCTTCAATCTCTTGGTACAGAAGTCTAGGATATCATAGTTACAGGGTACACTTTTCCATCAACAACTCCCACAAATTCAGCTGAGAAGAAGCAGTTTGAAACAAATGCAAAGGCTGTCAATACTTTATTAAGATGCCTATCTCAATCAGAATTTGTCAAGTTTATGCAGTATAAGACTGCAAAAGAAATATGGGACAATATTGTTCTGATCTATGAAGGAGATGAACAGGTAAAACGAGCAAAAATTCAAACCCTCAAAATTCAGTATGAAAATATCAGAATGTAAAATGATGAAAGTGTGGCTAACTATTTCCTACGAATAGATGAGATTGTTAATTGTATGAAAAAATTGGGTGAAGAAATAAAAGAGGTTGTTGTGGTTGAAAAGGTTCTAAGATCTTTGTCTCCTAAGTTTGAACCAAAAGCTTCTGCAATAGAATGAAAGGAGAATCTATAGAAAATTTCCATGTCACAGCTACACGGAATTCTAACCGCTTACGAAATGAGGAAAGGAGGACCATAAAACAAGAGAGAAGCTACATTCAAGGCTTTAGGAAAAGGATATTACTATGAGTCAGGACATATGTCAGAAGAAGAGGAAGAATCAAATTTTGTCAAGAACCTTCAATGGGGTGTTGGAAGATTCAGAGGTAAGTTACCCTTCAAATGCTTTGCTTGTGGAAGAGTCGGTCACTATGCTACCAAGTTTCCTCATAAATATAGCTTGACAAAGGTAAGGAACCTGTTAGATGGAACAAGAAACAGAATGTAAGTAAGAAAAGCTACTACACTCATGAAGACAATGATGGACTCCAAATAGTGATGAATATGAACGAGGTAATAATTATAGACTTTTAATGGCTTTTGAGGATGACGATTTCATGGATGCTATAGATGAAGAAGGTATTTATGAAGATATTTCTAAGCTCAAAATTTGTTTAGAAGAGAAAAATATGATTATTGATACTCTGCAACTTCAATTGGCTAAAAGTGTAAAACATCATGAAAAGTTAGAATGTGAATAGTGACACGTAGAAAAGAGATTGAGAAAACTAAAGCTCTTAATCTTAGATATGTTAAAGGATTTGAAACGTTAGATGAGATTATCAAAGTGCAGTGTTCCCCACTAATCAAGATAGGTCTGGGATATAACGAAGAAGCATCTCAAGCACAGAAGCCATCCACCTCCGAAAGTTATATTGATGCAGCAAGGAGAAGTGAACAAATTGACAATTGACAGCAAAGGCACAATGCTGCTCACCAGGTAAATCAGGGATATTTTTCTTAAAGAATGAACAAATATCACCAAGTAAATCAGGGGCAATCTACTTCAAGGATAAGCAGAAGCTACAACAGAACACAGGTAAATCATTCTCACTTTGCCTCAAGAATGGATGTCATTGAAAACTACAATCATTCGGTCCGCAGGGTTGATAATCGTAGGAATTTCTTCAATGGTCAATGTTTCTCTTGTCACAACTTTGGACACAAAACAGCTCAGTGTTTTGCCTACAAAACTATCATGACTATAGAAACTCAAAAATAGAGGAGTATGACTGGGATCATGAAAAGGACCTACAATAACTTTTATGCTCTTGAAAATGAAATAAATGTTCTATTTGTAATAATTTTGGTCATGAAGATTCTGAATGCAGGAGCAGGTTTCGGTAGACAACTTAGAAGGAGCAAGCCTCAAATATCAAAACATGGAGAATGAAAGAATCACAACCAAAAAGATGTGGTATAGCCTTATATGCGGAAAGGCAAGAAAATCAATGGCACATTGACAGTGTATGTTCGAAACATATGACAGGTGATAAAGAAAAACTTCAGTCATATAGTGCCTTGGAGAAGGAGAAGAAGGTCTCATTTGGAAATGACACCCCTGCACTCATAAAAGGTAAAAGGTTCTGTTCTTTTAAAAGAAAAGGTCAAATCAGGAAATGTTATGTATGTTGATGGCTTAAAGCATAATCTATTGAGTGTCAGTCAGATGTGCGATCAAGGAACAAAGGTAATATTTCAATCAAATGGATGTAGTGTTCATGATCTTGATACATGAAAAAAAGTGATCAAAGGCATAAGAACTCCAAATAATTTTTACATATTCAAAGAGGGACAAAATCAATGCTATCTAAGCAAGAATAATGAACACTGGCTATGGCACTGGAGATTGGGGCATCTAAGCTTCTCGCAAATAAGGAAAGCATGCAAATACCAGGGAGTTCGTGGTCTTCCAGACACCAAAATTCCAGATAATACAATATGTAAATCATGTCAGTTTGGTAAGCAAACCATAACTAACTTCCCTGAGAAGGAAGGATCAGCTAGCAGTCCTCTTGAGCTTGTCCATACTGATGTATCTGGTTCGTCTAGGAAAAGGTCACCTCGGGGAGAAGAATACTTTATATTATTCATTGATGACTATTCAAGGATGGTTTGGATAGGACTCATGAAGCACAAAGATGAAACCTTCGAAAAATTCAAATCCTTCAAAGCTTTGGTTGAGAACGAATCAGATCACAGAAGCAAATGCCTCAGGTCTGATCGAGGAGGAGAATTTACCTCGAACGAATTTTTCGATTTTTGTGAAGAACATGGAATAAGAAGAGAATTCTGTATAGCCAGGATTCCTCAGCAAAATGGAGTAGTGGAAAGGATGAACAAAATGGTTCAACAAATGGCTCGTGCTATGCTTGATGAGTCTGGAACTCGTGCAAAGTTTTGGGGTGAAGCTGCATTTGCTGCAGTTGTTATTCTCAAAAAAACAAACGTCCGGGTGAACAACACTCAAACCCCTCATGAGCTCTAGTATGGTGAGACTCCTTCAGTAAAGTATTTCAAAATTTTTGGAAGCAAATGCTATATCAAAAATACCGATGAACATCTTGGCAAGTTTGAACCTAGATCAGATGAAGGCATTCTCCTTGGTTACTCTCCCCACAGCAAAGCTTACAAGTGTTATAATAAAAGGCTTGGAAAAATTGTTGAAAGTATTGATGTAGTGGTTGATGAAGAAGAAAACACTCCTAGGTAGGTAAGATTTGAAGATTTCGAAGATGATGAGGACTATCCATCAACATCAAATCAGATTCATGATGAAGAAGAAACCTATGAAGAATAAACCCATGAGGAGCCTGAAGAACAAATAAGGATAGAAGAAAAGACTCCATCCAGGTACGTTTAGAAGAATCATCTAGAATCTCAAATTTTGGTGCAAAAAGAGGCAGGAATACAAACAAGAAGAACAATTGCAGAAGCTTCAAGCTATTTGGCATTACTTTCCTCCACTGAACCACAAAATGTAAGAGAGGCATGCAAAGATGAATGATGGGTCAAGGTAATGAATGAAGAACTTGAGCAGATCGAAAATAATAACACTTGGGAGTTGGTTCCTAGACCAAAAGATAAGAATGTCATAGGGAGAAAATGTATCTTCAAAAACAAGTTGAATGAAAATTGGGAAGTGATTAGAAACAAGGCTAGACTTGTTTGTAAAGGGTATGCTCAACAAGAAGGAATAGAATTTGAGGAAATTTTTCTCTTGTTGCTAGACTTGAGGCCATCAGAATTTTCCTTTCTCTCTCTAGCTTTCAGAAGTTCAAAGTATTTCAAATGGACGTGAAATCAGCCTTTCTGAATGGAGACTTAGAAGAAGAAGTGTACATTGAGCAGCCAGATGGATTCATCCTTGGTAATGATCCAAATCTTGTATACAGACTAAGGAAGGCTCTCTATGATCTCAAACAGGCTCCAAGGGCCTGGTACTATCATCTGGACAAATACCTTCATCAACAAGGTTTTTAAAAAGGATCAACAAATAGCAATCTTTATATAAAAATTGAAAATATCAAATTGCTAATACTTGTTGTGTATGTAGATGATATCATATTTGGTAGCAATGAAGAAGCTATGAGTGAAAACTTTGCCTTGGTGATGCAGAAGGAATTCGAAATGTGTTTGCTTGGAGAACTCACATATTTTCTTGGTTTACAAATCCAGCAAAATAAAGGCAGTATCTTTTTATCTCAAACCAAGTACCTCAAGCAAATCTTGAAGAAGTATGGCATGGAAGATTCGAAACCAGTATGTACTCTTATGGTCACAGGATGCAGCCTCAGTGCAAATGATGAATCAATAGTAGTGCCTCAACCAACCTAGAGATCCATGATTGGAAGTCTGCTCTATTTAACAGGTACCTGACCAGACATCATGCATGCAGCAGGAACGGTTGGAAGTTTTCAGGAAAATCCCAAGGAAACTCATCTTCAGGTAGTGAAGAGAATTTTCAACTATCTTCAAGGAACTCAAAACTATGGCCTATGGAATCCTAGAGATGCGGATCTCACTCTTCATGCTTATACAGATGTAGATTGGGCTGTAAGCATGGATGACAGAAAAAGCACTAGTGGTGGTGCATTCTTTATGGGTTCCAGATTAGTATCTTGGTTCATCAAGAAATAGAGTTCGATTGCTTTGTCTACAGCTGAAGAAGAATATGTGGTTGCTGCATCTTGTTGTAGACAACTCCTTTGGATGATGCAAACTTTGCAGGATTTTCAAATCACTTGTACTCCACCTATCTCCATCTTATGTGATAATACAAGTGCAATCAACATTTCAAAGAACCTAGTCATGCATTCAAAGACCAAGCACATACCAATCATGTATCATTTTCTTCGAGAACAGGTGCTGGAACAAAAGGTCAAATTGGAGTATGTTCCCTCCAAGGAGCAAGTTGCTGATATACTCACCAAACCATTGCCCAGGGAGACATTTGAATACCTTAGACAAAAGTTGGGGGTTGTTGATGCATCATCCTGCTCTTGAATCTTGTCTGTTGTATGCAGGTGGATACAGGTACATTTTCTGGTCTATGATGATCGAATGGGTCTATCAGAGATCATCTGGCACGGGTTCAGGGGGAGCATATATTCTTCTAATGATGCATTGTTGGCATTATCTTAGAAGTCCTTGGTTTGATTTCTCAAGAGTTTTCTGGTGGAGTAGATCAATGTGTGCTGGTCTGAAGGTTGATTCTGCTGATAGTTGTTCTTGTCTCTATGTCATGTACTTCTTTTCATATCAAGGTCATGTAATGACCTATTTTTGTTTCCCCACTACGTTTGGGATGAATGATTTTTGTCTATCTTGTGTATTCCCACTTGGATGGGAGATGGATGTATGTATGAGTCTTGATGATAGGAAGGTTACTTATATGATGATGGAGTCATGTTCTTTCTTGTAGAACATCTTTTTGCAGACAACATTTCAGCACAGAGCATATAGAAAGGGGGAGCTCATTCAGAGTTTTCTGCAGGTACTCAGGGGAAGTATGGTAGTCCGCCCCTTTGCCCTTGATGTCAAAGGGAGAGAGAGATTGGTTGTTGTTGCCATCAAGTCCAAAGGGGGAGATTGTTGGCATTATGATACATATGTTGTACTTGATGGCAACCCACTCATCTCAGATGATAAATTATAGTGCAGCAAAGTTCATGCACTTTCATGCATAGAAAAGTTCCTTTCATGCAGAGAAAAGTTCACGCACTTTCATGATAAATTATAGTGCAGCAAAGTTCACACACTTTCATGCAGAGAAAAGTTCCTTTCATACAGAGAAACGTTCATGCACTTTCATGCAGAGAAATTTTCCTTTCATGTAGAGAAAAGTTCACGCACTTTCATGCAGAGAAAAGTTCATGCGATTTCATGCAGAGAAAAGCGCATGCACATGGAAAATCTTATGGTTGGTTCATGGTATTAGTCCTATAGTTTTTGATCCTATGGTTTTGCTCCATGGTATTGCATCCAAAAGAATTGAACCCAAGTATTGGGTCCATGGTATTATTTCTCAATGGTTTTGGTCCATGGTTTTGAGTGAGGCTTAGCCTATAAAAAGAAAAGGAGATCATTTGGCTAATCACAAGTGTTGAAAATCTTAAGAAGAGAAAGATCTGAATTTCTAATAATCGGTTGGTGAGACATAGTTGAATTTGAATCAAGGAGAAACCAGAGCATTATAAGTCAGATCTACTGAAGAGTTGGGACCCCTTTGACGCATGAACGGATCTGTGATTTCGACAGTCCGGGGTATGTTTGAGAACTAATAAACTGTCTAAATCCAAAGGTGCACAAGAGTGACAACGACGCAGTGCGGAGGTGTGCAGAACCAGAGAAGAAGCAGATGCGGAATTGCGTAGACTCGTCACGGCAGAAGTGCAGATATCTGCAGGTTTCCTTCGTTGAAGTTGCGGACCTTTCCTGAAATATATTTTAGCTATCTTTTATCTATTTTTGCAGAGATCTGGGTTTAAATTGGTGTCTGGTTATTGGTGTTATTTTCTGGTTACTGCATTCTGAGAAGTTATTTGTTTAAAGGAGATTGGGTGATGCACATGTACTTGATGTTTTGGATCTAGTTTGAAAATTTATGAAACGTGGTCCCTGGAAGAAAGAGAAGGTAGTAGCCTTCTGTAGGTCAGCACCTATGTACTAGTATCTTTGCTAGTACAAGAGCTAAGGTGGTTGTAGCTCCCTTCCAGGAGAAGCTGGAAAACGAGAGAGGATTGTAGCTCTCTGCAGAATGTAGCATGCGTACTGGCAAAGGACTTGACCAATAAAAAATCATTGTAAAAAGAAGTTTCTTTGAAAGAAGATAGAGAGATATTGCAGCAGGTTGTTTTCACCCACATTGGGTTTCCACCTTATATCTGGTGTTCTTTCGTGTGAATGTCTATGTTTCTTGTTCCTGTTTATTATTATATGGTTCTGACATACAGATTAATGGTTAACATCTAAAGAATAAATTACATTAAAATCTGGAAGGTATATACAAGTTTCATTAGTCAGATCTGCAAGTGTTTATTGAAAATATTTGATAATACTGATTCACCCCTCCTCTCAGTATTATTTCCAACACAAGACACTTTACATCATGATTTTTACATTTTTTACAACTCAAGGGGCAAAACCCATCTCAAATAGACCCTCACAGACTACCCATTTCTGCGACACAAATATAATCTAGCAGACTAAGAAATTTGTAATAAAATAACCTAACCAAATAGTTAGAATTATTCCCAAATCACTTTTACATAGACTTGATCTATAACACTAAGACTCGCCTAAGGTTCTGGTGACAAAATTCATTTTGGCTTTGGGGTAAGGCTAAAGGAAAAGTCTGCCGACCATTCGAGAATGGATCAATAATACAAAAGACCTCCTGCAATGTAAATCGTTACCCAAAAAATAGGTTTACCTAGGCAACTACATACATGACACGGATGTGCTGAGATTATTTACATTATACACATGTAGACTGGGTTTACATTATAAGATGATCCTTAAGCTAATGATGATAGTTGAATGACACAGATATGTCGATCAGGCACTATCCCTTTTACGAAAAAGGGGGTGTACTGCTATGGGTGGTTGACACGTAGTGGTCAACACTTACCATGAAGAATGAGTCCATAAATATCAGAATTTAGCTACAACTATTTTTGGAAGAGGCATAGCCACAATCCGATATACAAGAATGGCTTGTAAGACTGCCTTAGTGAGAACTAATATTCATGTGAAATTAAGGATTCTAAATGTCCAATTTTGAATCTTGTTTGACAAATTTACGATTAAATATTTCCACTCGGATCTCCTTTTAGGATATAAAACCAATGGTATCCCCAAATATTTAACAGGAAATTTATCACGATGGAACGGAAAAAAAATTAATAGGACAGTTAAGGAAAAATATACAGGGCTTCTCCCTATTTATCATAGTCCTTGATAAGTACGAGTCAATTTTTTAAATATGAGTCAAGTTTTTTTTAAACGCTCGAAAAAAGTCACGTGGGTTATCACATTAAAGGTTTTGTATGTGACATGGATAGTGACATTAAAATGTTCAACATTAAAGTTTGTAAAAGTGTTTTTTTTTTATAGTTTTTTATAAAAAACAAATACTCATGCTTATTAAAAAAGAGTTATAAAGTTGTCTTTTGAAAACTAAAGTATTGGAAAAGATTTTAATATAGTCTTTATTTAAAAGGTTTTTGAAAAAGGTATATTAATGTTTTTTTAAGAGGAATTTATTGAAAAGGGCTTATAAATTTCTCTAGTAAATTTAGTGTTTTATAAGGGAATTTTTTGAAGAAAGATGGTTTTCTCAAATTGCCAATTCAAGTTTCCACCGTTTACAAGGAAGGATTATGATGTGTGGATCATTAATATGGTGACCATGTTTTAGGCTCATGATGTTTGGGATTATGTCTAGTTTGGGTTTTTAGAACCTAAGGATGAAGTAGAAATGAGCTCTCACTAATGTAAAGAGCGGGCTATGGAAGAAATACAAAAAGAAGAATGCACAAGCATTGTAGCTTATCCAACAAGGAGTGAACCGAGTAGCGTTCCATAAAATTATGACCACATATTCAACAAAGGAAGCACGGGATACCTTGGTGACAAGCTATAAAGGTATGGCCAAAGTCAATATTGTTAAGCTACAGAATACTAAGAGAGATTTTGAAAATCCGTAGATGAAGGAGACAAAGGACATTGATTCTTTCATGAATTGAGTCATGACTTTCATAAATGAGTTAAAAATTTATGGCGAGGAAATTAAACATCAAGCGGTGGTTGAAAAGGTCCTCACATATTTGTCTACCAAATTTGATGTTGTAGTAGCAACCATAGAAGAAGCTAAGGGTTTGAAACTATTGACAGTTTATGAGATGATGGGATCACTTCTATCGCATGAGGCAAGGATAGATAGAAATAAGGATTCCACTTTAGAAACCACTTTCATAAGTTAGCTTTCTATTTCAAGAGACAGAGGTTGAGGTAGAAGTAGACCGAGAGGCAGAGGACATGGCTGGAGACATGGTGGTTAGAGAGATGACGGAGAATAGCATGAATGTGAATGTGGAAGCAACAACAAAAGCGTCAACAATAATCAAAGTGTTGACAAATCAAATATGAGATGTTATTACTGTAATAAATTTGGTCACTATGCCGATGATTATAGGAAGAGGATTGATCAAGGTGGATGTTGTTGGCCACCTGCCTATTCCACTGGGACTCCACCACTATCTCTTTCAATTTTTCAGTTTCCTTAATTGTAGCACAATCTACTATTTTTGACAATTTTTGAGGCCCTGAATGATGTTTTGAGGGAAAATGAGGGCCAACAAAGTACATTAGACAAGTGTTGGCCAATTGGAAGTTGTATTCCTCGGATAGATATTTCTAATGAGGTATTGCGTACATCAAACCGAGATCATATGCCAAAGTTACGACCCGTGAAGTTGATGTACCAACTTACCTAAACAGGGCCTATACTTTTGGTGCTTTATCTCCTAGGGTTAGGTTTTCGGATGTTTAAGGTTTTCCATTATTTTTCAATAATAAATAGTCCTCCAAGCCTTATTATAACACAGTTCAGAGGCATGTAACTTCCACATCTCTTCTCATAGGTAAGCTACAATCGTCTGAGGTAGTCTTATTTCCATTCTGTTTGTAAGCATATTTAAATATTTGATATTAATGAAATGAAGTATTATTTCTACTCCATCTTTGTATTTATGTTTAATTTTCTGCGTTCCTGTTTAAATTCAGATCACGGATAGTTGATCAATGAAACTAGAGAACTAGTGTCACTACAAAGAGTACTAAATCGATGTTCCTAGGTTGCCATATCATGCATGAACCTTTTGATAATGTGTGGCTATTAGATAGTTGTTGCAGTAACCACATGACAAACAACAAGAATTTGGTTACAAATTTGGATCAATCTGTGAAGACATAGGTAATGTTGGGGACTGACAAGACTATGGATGTAGATGTAAAATGAGTAGTCAACATTCTGACCAAGAAGCGGGAGCGAAAGGAAATATGAGTTATATTATGTACCTGGTCTAAAAAATAATTTGATAAGTGTTTGTCAATTGACATAGAAGGGATATAAAGTTATCTTTCAAGGACACGAGTGTGTTATATATGACAAGACCCCAAGCAAGAAACTGATAGCAAAGGTGCAGATGACGAGGAACATACTCTTTCTTCTAGTAATGAATTACAGTGATCATATCAATTATTTTACAATTTCATGTTCTAATTATTATTAGTTATGGAACTGATGGTTTGGACACTTGCACATTTCTGGTTTAAGATTGTTGCAACAAAAATAGATGGTTAGATGATTACCTCCTATCAAAGAACTTGCTATTACTTCTGAGTGTTTCACTTTGGGAAAGGAACACCATGAAGGTTTTCTAAAGGGAGTTTCATATAGAGCAAAGAAACCACTTGAGCAAGTTCATACAATCTTGTGTGGACCTATGAGAACAAAATCGATGGTGGAAGTTGTTACTTCCTCACCTTCATTGATAACTATAATAGAAAGACTTGGGTTTACTTCTTGAAGAAAAAGCTTGAAACTTTTGCAAAGTTCAAAGAATTCAAAAACTTAGAAGAGAACCAAAGTGATTGAAAGATCAAGGTTGAGGTCATATCACGTTGGAGAATATGATTCTAAGTCATTCAATGAGTACTGCAAACAACATGGCATCAGCAGACAATTTATAACAAGGTACACATCGCAGTAGAATGGTGTAGCAGAGAGAGAAAATAAAACCATTATGATCATGGCAAGGAGCGTGTTAAAAGGAAGAAACTTGTCTAATTAGTATTGGGCAGAAGTGGTTGCATGTGTTATCTGTGAGATAAACAAAGCTCCTACAAAGAGTGTGATGAACAGAGTACCAAAAGAAGCATGGTCGGGTATGTCTTGCAACGTATCCCATCTCAATGTGTTTGGATGTTTATCCTATGCACATGTGGCTAAAGAGCTAAGAGGAAAATTGGATGATAAAAGTGAAAAATGCATATTTACTAGTTATAGTGAGCAATCAGAAGCTTACAAATTGTATAACCCTATCACCAAGAAGACCATAATTAGCAGAGATGGTGTGTTCAAAAAACTAGAGTCATGGAATGGTAGTATAAACAAAAAAATTTGATGCACGAGTGCCACTAATAGATGACGATCATGTAGTAGAAAAGGAGTAGCAAGAATCACAAATGAAGACACCAAACATAGACACACCAACAAGGACTCCAAGATTTTCTAACAGCAGGGATCTTCAAGCAGATCAACAGATCGAGATTCTCCTAGAAATCAATCAAGAGATGAATCAAACAATGGTAAGAGGAAGATAAGAAGTCTAAAATATATTTATGATGATTTGGATGTTAGTTCAAATTTTGTGTTGTTTTCATTACAACCTTCTCTGTTTGAAGAAGAAATGAGAGATGAAAATTGGGTGCAAGCCATGGATGAAGAAATTGAATCTATTGAAAAGAATGGTACATGAAATTTGGCTGATTTTCCAAAGAAAACAGATCTCATTGGTGTGAAATGGGTGTACAAGACAAATTTGAATGAGAAAGGTGAAATTGACATATTTAAAGCAGGACTTGTTGGAAAAGGATTCTGATAGCAATTGAGAATAGATTTTTGAGAAACGTTTGCTCCGGTAGATAGATTGGATACTGTAAGAGTAGTTCTAGCGACAATAACTTAGAACATGTGGAAAGTATATTAGATGGATGTCAAATCAGCCTTCTTGAATGGAATTCTAGAAGAAGAAATTTACGTGCAGCAACCTCCAGGTTTTGAAGTTGAAGGTAAAGAAGATAAATTTTATGGGTTGAAGAAAGCGCTCTGTGTACTCAAGCAAGCACCTAGAGCTTGGTATAGAAGAATTGACAACTACATGATCAATAATGGATTTTGCAGAAGCAACATTGAGCCTACCTTGTACACAAAGGTAAATTAACATGGAATTTTTTTTATTTTTTGCTTATATGTTGGTGACATGATTTATACAGGTGACTTTGAATTGAATGGATTTAAAGAAGTCATGATGAAATAATTTGAGATGAAAAATCTTGGTCTCATGAAATATTTTCTTGGCATAGAAGTTGAGCAATATGAAAAAGGAATTTTTATTTGTAAAAATAAATATGCTAGAGATATGTTGAAAATATTCAGGATGGAGAGTTGTAAACTTGTCCCTACACCAATTATGATCCAGGTGGATCTTTAGATACAATGGCATGAAAAAGATCCAAATTAAATTTGGCAGAAAAGCAAGTATCCTAACATTAGATCGCGGTGCTTGTCACTCTGATTCCAATGGTGCAAATGGAACTCCAATCCGATTCTGAATGATGAAGTTATCGCGGAAAGTGTCCATCTATATTCCTTTGAAAATGAGGCATTTTTCCTAAAAAAATGGCTTTAAGCCTTTAAAAGGAAAAATCACAATCAGAGAAGTCAAAGGCATCGAAGCAAGGGCAATGGAACCCCTGATTAGTAATTTTCGACTAATCGCAATCGAGGGCAGGGAATCGACGATATCAGGGGGATCGACATCGGCGATTGAATATGCGATCGGTTGACATCAATATCGACGATTGAGGATCGGCGGTCGGAAATTTCCCCATTGCTAACACGACTATGGAACCAACAACTTATGATTTGTGATCAGCATGGACCTAAATATGTTATAAATCTTGATCTCATATAATTTGAAATTCGGGTAAAAGGATTTTGTCAGGTTTTTCCAATGTTTCCATGTATTGTTTGTTAAATAAACAAAGGCCAATTTCGGGGTTTTTGTGAAGGAAGGGCAGATTCATTGCGCCCAATTAATACTCCATTGGAACAACCATCTATTCTAATCGTACCCCCAATTTAAGTGCACTTGTGACAAATCCAAGATTATAAAGCTCAATGCATGCAAAACTGTACGGGGGAGAGGATTTCCTAGCACACAGTTTGAGGCATCAGGTTGTAGGAGGGTCGATTGATCATTTTGTCTGAATTGGGAAAATTTTATATGGTTTCTACCCCTCTTGGCACCACGGACGTAGTGGTGTTGTCCATTTCTCCATTTGAGTTCTTCTTTTCTCAGCCATATTTTAGGATGGAGGTATAAGCCTCTTTTTATGTAGCAGATGATTCTATTCTTTCTTTCCATGCCATTTAATATATGAAGGCCTCCCCATTGATTGAGCAAGGCTCAGATACGTAGTCTAAGTTGGATGAAATCCTATATCAAGTATTTGTGTCTTCCTTCGTGCTTTTTCTTCTTGTTTCTTCTATGCACATTAAGTTTCTATGGTATGCTGCAATTTTCACATGTGATTTTTTTCCATATATCTATAAGCAAAAGATCCCTAGATCAAGTGGTATCAGAGCAGGTGTTTTTAGATGTGAATTTCATGTTTGTATGCTAACAAGAAACATGCTCCAAAGACATGAAGGGGAACTAAATCCTTTCGATCCTGAAGCAGGGCGTGCACATCGGAGGAGAAACATGGAAGACAAGGCTCATCTTGAAGAGGAACGTAATTTCATAAATATCTTCTACATAATGGCAGAGAATATCGGTCAGTTGGTCTTAAAGTTGGAGAAAGCAGAAGGGAGAAAACCAAAAGGACAAGGTTTGGTGCATGGAAATGGTGGAGAAGACCCCCCTCCTTCTCCTTCCACGAGTGAAAGTTCTTCTTGCTCTCACCACCATAATCATAGAAATCCCAGGGATGTATCTAAGAAACCCTTCTTTAAATTAGATGTTAAATTTGATATTCCCATGTTTAATGGTGAAATTAATGCAGAGAAGCTTAATAATTGGATTCGGCAAATTAAGGTCTACTGCAAGATTCAGCAAATCGTGGAGGATGAGGCAAAGATTTAGCTGGCCTCTCTACGACTGAGAAGCACTAATCTCATTTGGTGGGAGAGAAAATTGTAAAGAAGTAAGAATGTGGGTAATGTCCTTTCCTCATGGTCTAATTTTATTTCTGCGTTAAAGGAATAGTTTTATCGCTTGGGATATAAGCAAAAAGATTTAATGAATTGGTAGTATTTAACGCAAGGCAAAGGTCAGGATGTTCAGAGTTTTACAGAGGAGTTTATAAAGCAAGCATTGAATTTGGGTATTGCACTTGATACACTTGAAATTGTAACTAAGCATATTGGCTCATTGCATAGTTACATAAGGCACCCATTATTGTTGTTTGAACCAACCATTATTGACTCCGCCAGCGTAAAGGCAATTCATATTGAGAATGGGGGCAAAAATGAAAGAGATGATCATTCTAGAAAACCACCGTTCAAACCTCCCAATGAAAAATATAAAGCAAAATGGAAAGGAAAGGAGAAGAAAACAACAACAACCCAAGAAGGAGAAAGGTCGTATTGTAATCACTGCAAAAAGTAAGATCACGATGACAATCAGTGTCGGAAGTAGCACCCAGAAAAGCATCCAAAGAAGTATGGAGGAAAAGGGAAGCAGAAGACAGTGACAATGCACAGCAAGACCTTGGATTGGATTCTGGAGATGAAGTGTTTATCACAACAGTAGGAACAAAAGGTACTCTTACACCTCATGTTAATTCTGAATTGCATGAAGGCACTAGTTCTGTAAATGAGTCCCTTCCTAATATTCGAAAGAGAATTGAACTATTTCATATGAGAGTTGTCATAAATCATACCAAAGCAGAAACGTTGTTTGATACTGGATCCCAAGCAAACTTAATCACAGAATCCTTGGTAAAGAAACTCGACTTAGAAACAAAACCACATCGAAAACCCTACCCACTTGGATGGATACATGATAAATCGAAACTGAATGTAACTGAGTGTAAAGTCAAATTTGTAATCACTTCTAAGTTAGTGGATGAAGTAGAACTAGATGTGATCCCATTCGATATCTGTGGCATGGTGTTAGGGAGTCCATACCGATATGATAGAAAGGTAGTCCTTTTCCGTCATGAAAAAAAATGCCAAATCACAAAATATGGGGTAGAATATATAGTAAGGGCTCATCAAACTAAAATCAATGCCAACCTTGTAAGCACTCAACAAATGAAAAGGCTGGTGAATTCTAGTAAGGGTTGCATGCTTATGTTTGTAAGGGAAAAAGAGGCAGAATTAGATGATGCTTTCGAGGGTTGTGACCAGGAACATAAACATAAATTATCTGAATTAATTTCTAATTATGATGAGTTGTTTCAGGAACCGAAGGGATTACTTCCGAAGAGGGAAATCCAACATGAGATCCATTTGTAGCATGATGCACCTTTGCCAAATATTGGCATGTACAGGATTTCGACCATTAAGATGGAGGAAATCAAGGAACAAGTGCAAGAATTGTTGGACCAAGGGGTCATCATGCCGAGCATTTCTCCATGTGGCTCACCGATTGTCTTAGTCCCAAAGAAAGATAGCACATGGAGGATTTGTGTGGATTACCGCACGATAAACAAGATCACAGTGAAAAATCGCTACCCTCTTCCATGCATTGATGACTTATTAGATCAGTTAAAGAATGTTGTCTATTTCACTAAATTGGATTTTTGCAGTGGTTCTCACCATGTCCGAATTGTAGAGCACGATGTGTGGAAAATCGCTTTCAAGACCAAATAGGGGCTGTTCAAATGGATGGTGATGCCATTCAGACTTTGCAATACTCTAGCCACTATTATGAGGGTCATGAATGATCTCTTTCGGCCTTTCATTAATGAATTTGTTCTTGTATATTTAGATGATATACTTGTCTTTAGTAAAAGTTGGGTTGAACATGTGTGCCATGTAAAGAAAGTGCTTGATGTATTGAAGAAAGAAAAACAATTTGTAAAATTGTCAAAGTGTGAGTTCAGGAAAACCTCTTTGGGTTACCTAGGTCATATTGTTATTCATGGTCAATTAAAAATTAATCCCTCTAAAGTTGAAGCAATTGTAAATTGGCCTAAGCCTACTAGTGTAACTGAGGTTTGCATATTTTTAGGTGCAGTCGAGTATTGGAGGAGATTTATTGCTAATTTCTTCGTTATTGCAGCACCTTTGCACACATTGACAAGTGTGAAACAAGTCTTCCAATGGGGAGGAAGAAAGCAGAAGTCCTTAGAAACATTGAAGGAAAATATCAGTATTGTGCTAGTCTTAGCCTTACTAAATCTCCAATAGCCATTCAAGATCGAAACTGATGCCAACGGATATGCCATGGGAGATGTATTGATGCAGCAAAAGAAGTCGATTTGCTACCATTCTGAGAAGTTTTCTCAAGTTGTGATAAACTATCCCACTTATGACAAGGAGCTTTATGCCTTGGTGTAGAGTTTGAAAAAGTGGAAACGCTACCTGATCGACAAGGAGACCATCATCCATACGGATCATCAGCCCTTGCAGTACCTTTAGTCACAAACCAAGTTGCAGCAATATCGTCATTTCAGGTGGATGGGTTTTCTTAAACAATTTCATCTGTAATAAAGTATAAGAAGGGCACTAGCAAAAAGGTGGTCAATATGCTTCTCGCCCTCCTATTTTTGCTTCTATTATTTTGCATAATGCCTCATTATCTTTTGAGATTTATGCTGAACAATATGCTAACGATGATGACTTTAAGGAAATTTATGTAAAACTAACCCATGGTTCATAGGTGGACAACTATCACTTGTCGAGGAAACTGTTATATCACCTTGGTAAATTGTGTATTCCCACAGGGGAAAGGGTACATGTGATTCAAGAGGCCCACACCTCTCTTGTGTCTAGAAACTTTGGTATCGAGAAGACTTTATGTCATGTACAAAGATTTTGTTTTTGGCCTCATATGAAAAACATTGTGACTTGCTATGTAAAGGGTTGTGTGATGTGATCTATTTCAAAGCCCTCTAATAGAAAACTCGGGCTCTACACACCACTCTCGGAGTCGTCCATGGGAAAGTGTGTCAATGGACTTTGTAGGAGGTTTGTCTTTGTCTAGGAGGAGTCACGACTATTTGTATGTCGTCGTTGACCGTTTTAGCAAGATGTGTATTCTTATGCCTTGTAAAAAGAAAATTACTATAGAGTAGACTGCTTCTCTTTCCTTTCAGCATGTTTGGGTCCACTTTGGATTACCCACATCAGTTTTGTCATATCGGGACTCTTATGATTTGCGATCAGCACAAACCTAATTATGTTATAAAGCCTGATTTCATATCATTTGAAATCCGAGTAAAAGGATTTTGTTGGGTTTTTCCAATGTTTTTGTGTATTGTTTGTTAAACAAACAAAGGCCAATTTTGTGGTTTTTGTGAAGGAAGGGTGGATTCATCGTGCCCGACTGATCCTCTTTTGGAACAACCTTATATTCTAATCGGACTGCCCCCGATTTAAGTGCGCTTGTAAGAAATCCAAGATTATAAATCCGAATGCATGCAGAAGTGTACGAGGGTGAGGATTGTCTGGCACACAATTCGATGCAACAACTTGTAGGAGGGCCGATTGATCATTTTTTTTGAATTGGGAAAATTTTATATGGTTTCTACCCCTCACGACGCCACGCAAACAGTGGTTCTTTCCATTTCTCCATCTGAGTTCTTCTTTTCTGAACCATATTTCAGAATGGAGGTATAAGCCTCTTTTTACGTAGCAAATGATTGTATTATATCTTTTCATGTGATTTAATATATGAAGGCCTCCACATTGATTTAGCAGGGGTCGAAGATGTAGTTCAAGCTGGATGAACTCTGGTACAAGTCCCCCCCCACAACCCCCCACATGGAGGGGTGTACAATCTTCCTGGGGTATACATTCGGCTGAAACAAAGACCTCTAAATAATCATACTCTACACCCAACAATATAGTGACTGCTAGAGTGTCATACATCTTGAAAAGAACTTTTCATTTCATTCCAAGACTAAACATATACAACTCAAGGACCATTTCATATAGTCAATGCTAGAAGATGGAGAATTGAAGCTAGGAAAGGTACACACTAGCCAGAATCCTGCAGATATGTTAAAAAAAGTTGTAACCATGGAGAAACTGAGAATATACTCAGTTTCAATTGGTCTTCAAGTAAGATGAAGAAGATGAGAAATATCCAAGTCCAAAGTGGATTCATTATCCAACAAATGAAGCAATGGTAGAGTTGCTATAATCAGTCTCCAAGTGGGAGATTATTGGGTGTGGAGCGTGATTATCTTCTTTATTTAGAGGTATCGCCACATTGGACCCCAGTTCGTAATGTGGCAGCAATTCTGCCCGTAAAATATACGCTGTAGGGGAGTTCAGGGGGCAATTCCGACCTTTGGGAGCCCTCCCTTGGTGGGGCGATTGGGGGCAGTGCCCCTGAAGTTAAAAATAGATGTAAAATTACCTTGTAAAACATTGTAATATTATAGTCTATATGGGCCATTAATTGGGCAGAGACCTGGCGGTAGAAGTTTTGTTTAATTTAAGGTTTTTTCCCTAGAAGGGAAGCCCTCGCTATATATGAGGGAATTTTATTGCATCTATGTAGATCTATATTCTGAGTGAGAAAGAGAGAGGAGATTGTGTGAGAGAGAAGAGGGAATTACATCGGATCTGATGTAGGTTGTAACTCTTCACTTTGCTGGATAATATAAAAGGAAGGACTGGTTGTTTCTTTGTGGATGTAGCCCAAATTGTGTGAACCACGTATATCTATGTCTCTCTTGTTTTATCTATTTTCTATGTTTGTATTTCTACAATATATTTTATGTGTTCCGTTGCTCTGTAATATATGATTTTCTAACAACAATAACATCAACAACATGTCATGAAGTATGGTTAAGAAGAGTATTTGATGGACTCAAGCAGAAACAACAAGGATCAACAACAATATATAGCGACAACACCTCAACAATTGCACTATCCAAGGATAGTGTGTTTCATAACAAGAGAAAGCATATTGATACTAGATATCATTTTATTAGAGAACTTGTGAGCAATGGAGAAATTCACTTGAAGCCTTGTAAATACAGTGATCAATTGGCTGATATATGTACTAAGTCATTAGAAAAAGATGTGTTTGACTTTCGTAGAAGAAACTTGGGTGTTGTATGTAAAAATTTCTCATTTCCCACACTAGTTTTCAATTTCACCTTATTTCTCCAAAATAGTTAAATTCCCTTTCCCATATCCATACATTCAATAACTGAAAAGATAATTTTTTTTTGAAAACACAAATTCTGGAAATTTTACAGAATGATGGAAAATGCAGAAAAAAAAAACAACAGGTACAAATAGCGATTTAACACATTTAAACATAGTGATTTTTGGTCAAGGTGACCTTGGAAAAACCCACTACAACTCTTGGGGAAAACCAGTTCGAGAGCCCTTTCTTATTTTTGAAAATGCTCTTTTAAGTGAGAAATATTCAACAAAAATCAGCAAGCAAACTTTTACAACCTATCTCTTTTTTCGTGCCTCACAGCCAACTCGAAAATACTTGCAAATAGCAAAATAGGACAGCAATAAATGCTATATGGCCTCCTCGATTTTCGTGCCAACTTTTAGCCTTAAATGTTGTTGTATGGACCTCGATTTGCATGCAGAAAAACCCAACAATATGTTGTACGGATTTGGCTCGATTTATGTGCCAAGGTACAACCACTTGTTGTATGGCCTTCCTTGGAAAATGTGCCAGCAAACTGCTCCTCGATTTCTGTGAAAATAGCTGTACAGATTTCTAGAAAATCTTGCCAAAATCTACCTTTCACTGTGTGCTAACTCATCTGTACGGATTTGCTAAACTGCTACCTTGGAATGTGTGCCAAGCTGCTATCTCCTTCTTCTCCCTATCCAGAAATCTCCCTTGCTCTCTTACTCTCCTTCTCTCAATCTTCTCATGAAAAAATGAATGACCTTTTTCTCCTTTTCCTCCTTTAATCTAACCTTAAGTGACTTTTGGGGAACCCCTAAATTCAATGGCTAAAATATATTGAGATTAAGGGTTCAGATTAAATGCTCATTTAAATCTCACTTTCTATTTTTTAATTCACCACACTTTAATAAAGACCCACTTAGTCATTTATTTCCAAAGTCACTTTTCCTTTCTAATTTTACATTGACTTTATTAAAGTCACTTTAAAATTAGACTTTAGTAACTTTATCACTTAAAGTCACTTTTAAATTAGATTTGACTTTATAAAAATTATAAAGTCACTTTAGGAGAAAAATTAAATTCTTTTTGGACACTTTTCCCTAGGCCAAAGATCAAAGCCTTAGGGAACCACCTGTCCTCTGGTACCAAATTTCAACAATCCCTCTTACCGAGAAAGGTGTTCCTCACTACACCCATCTTGTCTCTGAAGTAGACATGCTTGCCCCATGGTAAGGCTTTGGTAAGAATATGTGCAACCTGCTCATTAGAGGGAATATACTCAAGCTTCACAGCTCCCTTCTGAACATAGTATCTAATGAAATGATATTTGATCCTGATATGCTTTGACCTGTCATGAAATACTAGATTTTCCGTTAGTTTAATGCAACCTTGATTATCACAGTAAATCCCTAAAGATCTCAACGACTGACAAAATAAGCCAAACAACACCTTGCGAAGCCAGATGGCCTCACAACTATCTAGACTGGTTGCCATATACTCTGCTTCCATTGAACTCAACACTACTGATTGTTGCTTCTGGCTGAACCATGACACTACTGCCAAACCCAACCCAAAACAACACCTTGAAGTGCTCTTCCTATCAGAAGCACAACCTGCCTAATCAAAATCAGTATAACCTTCCAATCTCACTCCATCCCCCTGCTTGTAGTCCAGACCATAATCCACTATCCCCTGCAAGTACCGCAAAATGTGCTTTGCAGCCACCAAGTGAACCTTCCTAGGCTCACACATAAACTCACTCATCATGTTAATTGCAAAAAAAAAATCTAGTCTAGTGTTGACCAAATACATCAAGGAACCAATCAGCTGCCTATAGAATGTGGGATCCACCAACTCGGAATCTGAAGCATGAAGTTTCTTCCAGTTGGTGATCATCGGTGTCGACATGGGTTTACAATCCTCCATGTGGAATCTACCAAGGATGCCCACAATATACTTCCCCTACCCTAGGAAGAAATGCCCCTCCTCTTGCCACACCTCCAAACCCAAAAAGTAATGTATCAAGCCAATGTCCTTCATCTCAAACTCTACCGCAAGATCTCTCTTGCAGTGCTCTATGAGTCTCTCTGCACCTGTAATGATCAAGTCATCCACATACAACACCAGAATGAAAGGCTCCTCACCTATCACAATATAGTAAAGGTTCGGATCTGCCTCACTCTTTGTGAAACCCATCCCCTGCAAGTATGTATCTATCCTGGAGTACCAAGCTCTAGGAGCTTTCTTCAAGCCATAAAGGGCCTTCTTCAGTCTGCACACATGGAACTCCTTCCCATGCACCTCAAAGCCTTATGGCTGCTCAATGTACACCTCCTACTGTATGAAGCCATTGAGAAATGCAATTTTCACATCCATCTAGTGGATCTTCCAACCCATCTCTACTACTATCAATATAATGGAGCGGATCGAAGTATATCGAGCCACAGAAGTGAAGGTCTCCTCATAATCAACTCCCTCTACCTGGGAGAACCCTCTAGCCAGAAACCTCGCTTTGAATTCCTCAATGGTGCCATCTGTAGCATGCTTTACCTTGTAAATCCATCTGGAAGTAACCACAGATTTTCCCTCAAGCCTTGGCACCACCTCCCAAACATCGTTCTTCATGATAGAAGAATACTCCTCTTGCATGGCCTCTCTTCAGACCTGCTAGCTAGTTGCCTCCTCATAGCTAGAAGGCTCAGAGTCAAGGATTCTAGTAGCCATTGCCATATAGCTACAAAACCTCTCAGGTTGTCTACTCTCTCTGACTGGCCTCTTAGGCTCAACAACAGAGGTTGCATCTCTCAAGGTGTCCTAAAGCCACTTGGGCTTCCTCTTCCCTGAGCATACTTGTGCCATAGGAGAATGAAACTCCTCCTCCTCATCACCATCAAGAGCCTGAACTCCTAACTGCATGTCTGATGTCCTCCTGCCTGCACTTGAACCTATAGAAGCTGAGGTATCGTGTGAACTATCCACCAGTGGACTCCCCAGTGAACTTCTCTGCATGCTTCCCGGAGCACCACCCCTCTGGCTCGTCGAGCCACTGCTCACTGATGGACCTGGCATCGTCATAGATGTACCTCCAGATCGTCCTAATCCATACCCACTAGATCCTTGTGACTGACTCAACTTGTGCTGAGGGTCTCGCTGATCCAGATACTCTAACTCCATTGACCTCCTAAAAACCTTGTCCTCCTCGAACTTCACATCCTGCCTCACAACAACTTTCCTCTGTGCAGGAATGTAAATCCGAAAATCCTTTGAGGTCTCACTATAGCCCACAAGGTACCCTTCTCTGTGGTGGGCTCTAGTTTGGTCCTCTTCTCCTTGGGTATGTAGGAGTATGTAATGCATCCAAAGATACGAAGATGACCAATATCAGGCTTCTTCTCAGAAAAAGCCTCCTCCAGAGTCATGTGCCCCAAAGCACGATGCAGACTCCAGTTCTGCAAATAAACAACTGTGTTGCAGGCCTCTACCCATAAGAAAAAGGGCAACCCCTGATCATGTAACATGGCTTTGGGAACCCCTACGATGGATCTGTTCTTCCTCTCCGTAACCCCGTTCTGCTGGGGTTGTAAGGAAAAGTTAATTCCCTCCTAATGCCTCCTCCTGCACAATAGTCAACAAACTCTTCAAGGGTTTACTCTCCCCCATTCTCCGACCTCAGGGACTTGATCTTCTGACCTGTTTGTGTCTCCACAGGAGCTCTAAACTCCTAAAACCACTTGAAGACCTCACTCTTGGTCTTCAAGAAATAAATCCAGGTCCTCCTGGAGTGATCATCAATGAATAAAACATAGTACTCATATCCACTCAAGAAAACATGAGACATTCGACCGCTCACATCGGAATGAATCAAATCAAGTATCCTAGTCGCTTTGTTGTCACTGCTGGGAAAAGGGGATTTGGAAAACCTGCCCATTGCACATCATCTGCAAGTATCAAAGTGATTAGTACTAAACTCTGGCACACCTGTAGTGATCTCCCACAAGGTCCTCAAGGCTCCATGATACATATGTCCTATCTTGCGGTGCCAAATCTCAGACAACTCAGAACTGCTAGCTCTGCTATCGGTACTACTGCTCAATGCCAAAAGGGGCTGGAATGCAAACTTGTACACCTTGGCATGGTGTACACCTATCACTCTAGCTGAATCAGCTGGAGTGCCCCTGGGATATATCAACACCTGTCCTCCCCTGAACAGTACCTCATATCCTTTGTCCTCCAAAGCTGAGACAGATATGAGGTTCTTCCTCATTTCTCGCACATAAAAAACATCCGACACCTTCAAGGGAGGTTTGGACTCTCTCTAAAATGTCAGTGTCCCCACACCGACTGCTCTAACAACACTCTCATCACTGAGTACTACCTCCATATCAGTGAAACTCTCTAAAAGCTCTGAGAAGTACTCACGGACTCCTATCATGTGATGTGAAGATGCTCCGCTAATCGAGGGAAAAGCATGCTCCCTCTGAACCTATGTGGTAGGTGATCCTGCACTAGAGGACTCACATGCAGTGAACCCAAACTCCCAGTCAAAACGATCTGCAAAGTCCTCAACCTCTGCTGAAGCTGCCACGCTCTCGTTCTTCCCCTTCTTCTTCTTCTTCTTCGGACACACAACTGCATAGTGTCCCATCTTTTAACAATTCCAACACTTCACCTTGGAATAGTCCTTCTGTGTGTTACCTTGTTTACCTTTACCTCTGCCTTTGCCCCCACCATTACTTGTAGAAGCTTGTTTCTTCCCTTTTCCTTTCTTGCCTCCTGCCAACAGTGCTACGTCGTCATCCTACTCAACTCGCTTGGCTGCCCCAAGTTTTCCTTTCCTGATATCTGTCTGAATGCAATCATCGCAAAACTTTCCCATGTGGGAAGGGTCTCACGTGCACAAACCCCATCAGCAAAGTTCATCCATGAACAGGGGAGGCCATTCATTGCAATCCGCACCAACTCAGTGGGTGGAATGACCTCTCCAACTGTTGCCAACTCATCTCTCACATTAGTAATCTTTGTGAGATATCCAGCTGCATTATCATTACCCATCTTAATGGTCTTCAGCTTCTCCTTCAGGACCATTTTCCGGTTCTTATTGGTACTCCGGTAGAGATTGGACAATGTTGTTCACATCTCATGGGCATTTCGCTTTCCTCTCATATCAGGAATGCAATGGTCTTTGACTCTGTGTAGAATCAGTCTCTTACCTTTGTTGTTCTTTTTATTATACTCAACCAACTGAGTAGCATCAGTAGGCACAACAATAGGGTTCTGTTTGGTATGCACCATCATGTCCCAGACTTCTGCCACCTCAAAGATACTCTGCATTCTCTCCTTCCAAATGCTGTAATTGTTATGCCCATCCAACCTATCCTCCACTCTCAATCCCAATGACATCCTACTATCCTAAAACTGAAAAATAGCACTGTTGTAGTAAAGATAAAACTATTGTTTTTGAAAAATCAACTTGCTGGAATTTTCTAAGTGAAAAATCAACAGGCTATAATTTTCCTCCTTGCTGCCCAAAACTGCACTTCAGCACTCAAGCTCTGATACCATGTAAAAATTTCTTATTTCCCACCCTGGTTTTCAGTTTCACCTTATTTATCCAAAATAGTTAAATGCCCTTTCCCATATCCATACATTTAACAACTGGAAAAATATATATATATATTTTTTTTTTTCTGAAAACACAAATTCTGGAAATTTTATAGAATGCTAGAAAATACAGAAAAATAAAAAAATAAAAAAATAAAAAAATAAAATCAGTAGGTACAAACAATGATTTAACACATTTAAACATAGTGATTTTGGGTCAATGTGACCTTGGAAAAACCCCCTACAAATCTTGGGGAAAACCAGTTCGAGAGCTCTTTCTTATTTTTGAAAATGCTTTTTATAGTGATAAATATTCAACAAAAATCAGCAATCCAACTTTTACAACTTATCTCATTTTCCGTGCCTCACAGCCAACTGGAAAATACTTGCGAACAACAAAACATCACAGTAATAAATGCTGTACGGCCTTCTTGATTTTTGTGCCCACTTTCAGCCTTAAATGCTGCTATATGGACCTCGATTTGCATGCAGAAAAACCCAGCAATATGCTGTACGGATTTGCCTCTATTTGCGTGCCAAGGTACAACCACTTGTTGTACAGCCTTCCTTGGAAAATGTGTCAGCAAACTGCTGCTCGATTTTTGTGCAAATAGCTGTATAGATTTCTAGAAAATCATGCCAAAATCTGCCTCACTGTGTGCTAACTCAGCTGTACGGATTTGCTAAATTGTTGCCTAGGAATGTGTGCCAAGCTGTTGTCTCCTTCTCCTCCCTGTCCAGAAATATCTCTTGCTCTCTTGCTCTCCTTCTCTCAATCTGCTGATGAAAGAATGGATGACATTTTCCTCATTTTCCTCCTTTAATCTAACCCTGAGTGACTTTTGGGGAACCCCTAAATCCAATGGCTGAAATAGATTGAGGTCAAGGGCTCAAATTAAATGCTCATTTAAATCTCACTTTTTATTCTTTAATTCACCCCACTTTAATAAAGACCCACTTAGTCATTTATTTCCAAGGTCACTTTTCCTTTCTAATTTTACATTAACTTTATTAAAGTCACTTTAAAATTAGACTTTAGTAACTTTATCACTTAAAGTCGCTTTTAAATTTGATTTGACTTTATAAAAACTATAAATTCACTTTAGGAGAAAAATTAAATTCTTTTTGGACACTTTTCCCTAGGCCAAAGATCAAAACCTTAGGGAACCACCTGTCCTCCGGTACCAAATTTCAACATTGTAAGCATAGATGAGACATAGGCCACCAAACATGTTTGAGTTGTCATGAGTCATGTCTTAGTTTAGCAGTCATAATTAAGGGGGAGTGTTAAAATAGCTAATTAACCCATGCATGGATATTTATCCAAAATTAGAGAGTCATTTAACTAAGCGTTGAGTCAAGTCGAGTTAAGTCATAGTGGAATTTGGTGTGTGGTTTCATGTCAAGTTATTTTAGGCGAGTTGCTAGTTGGAAAAGGTTAAATACCCTTCACCGGTATCATTGTAATCATCAATTTTTATGTGATCAATAGAAGTGCGGCAACTCGTGCGTTTTGTGTACAACATTTTGTTTTGGCTCCTCTGCGTTTCCAACAGATTATTTAGAGCTTCAGATAAAATTTCGTGAGTATATTTAATCAACTCCTCCTCAATATCCTTATGAATAATTTTGCGAGTACCATCTACCCCTCGAATGGAAAAGATTTTGCTATTGTGTCTTTGTTGCAACATTGACTTGTGGAAAAATTTTGTGTTTCACTCTCGTGTCCTCAACCATTGAATTCTGGAGTTTTGTCTACATAATAGATCTTCTTTCTTTCACCTTTGTTCCAGTTTCTATAGCGTTAAACCCTCCTCCATTACTAGGTCTAAATTTCTACCATTCAATATCATACATTATTACAAATCGTGTATTTTTTGTTCTAATCTTTCTTTTTCTTTAAAGATATTTCCAAATTATTTTTTGTTCCAAGATTTGATTCTTTGTTTTAATACCTTTAATTTAAGTTGGAACTCATGCATCTTATCCATATTTTGACCTTGATATATTTCCATCATCCTCAAACCTTATCTAGAAAGTCTAGAGCATGTAACTATAAGGCTTCAAAATGAAAAGGCCAATTCTTTAGGGTTTCCTTAAGTTCCAGTTCAAATTGGAGTGGGCAATGTTATGAACCGAGGAAAGGTGATATGGTGGCTTCTATGAAGATATATTTATGTATTACTTGTGCCAACACCTAAAAACAGTCTAGATGACTAGCAATCTAGTGTGTTCCTCCTCATGTGTTATTCCACGTGAATATACCATTTATGGTTGGAAGATCTACTAGATTGAGATTATGAATAAGATAATCAAATGTTACTGAACTCTGATCCAACTTCACTATACCTCCTTTATTTTCTTTTTTTTTGTAATCTGAGTATGTCCATTACTATTAACAAAATATATACAGCAGTTACATCATGGTCTCATCCCGCCCCGAAGGGAAACCGGGACTCTTGACCATCCAAAATTGGCAAATTATAACAAAATTGCGTGTTAACCACTGTTTCAAACCAGTTTTCCAGATCAGTTTCTATAGCTATAACCATACTATAAACTACTAAGTTCTTCCTACATATAAAGACAGCCATATATCGCATGCCAAACGAAAACAAAAACCAAGAATTTCCAGAAAAACCAGGAACATGCCTTTGAGCTCTACTTGTCTGGTTCAGCTTGCTGGCCTTTCTCCTGCTTTACCAAAACTCCACTTGCCACGAGCTGGTTCTGCAGATCCTCCAATCTTTTTTCTTGCAGGAGCATGGTGATAACTATGTCCTTCAGCTCCTTTTTCACATTGGGGAGGCTTTGAACCATTTCTGCCATCTCCATGGCAACTTGCTCTAAGGATTTTTCCATAAGACGCTTCATGACCCAATATAAATGGAGGGATTGTTTATAGAGGGTCATTCTGCCCCTGGTATGGCCACGGGCAGGCATAATGGCAGCCCAATATTCCATTTCCTCTTCTGAGTGAGCCTGTATAGCGTCCTCCTCCCAATGCTCCATGATTTTTCTGACTTTTGGATTTGAATTTTCTCTGTATTCCTTCTCCGCAGTTCGAATCCTGTCGCTGATGGTCTGTCTGGTCTGCCTGGAGTCGTCACCTACCGCTGGTTCATCCTCCGGCTCCTGGAGAGGGCTGCACTGACGTCCCCTCCGGCTTCTTCCCTCCGCCACATCCTTTCGCTGATGGCCTCCTCGGCCCCTTCGAGCTCGACCCCTTCTCCCTCTGCCTCGCAAGCCTCGTCTGCTCCTGCCACCAGCACGGTCCCTCTCAATCTCAGTAACCTCGCTTTCCTCGCCCGGCAGGTGTTTCCAGCGATTCCTCCAGACCTCATCCCCCTGGATGTCCTGCTGCTCCTCATTTTCCTCTTCAGAAATCTCCACAAACTGTACACGCGGTTTCCCCTCTGCATCTACCTTCCACTTGCCCTTCAAGTCCGCCGGAATTTTATGATGGACCTCCTGCCCCCCGCTTCGCAGCCACCTCCTCCCGCTTCCGCTGCCTTCTCCTTCCATTGTCCTGCTTCCGCTGCAACTTCCACCTTGCGCCTTCCTCACGGTAGCTAACCCAACCCACCAGCGCACCAGGTTACTGCCTACCGAAATTAAGCCGTCCTCACCTCGAATTAACCCAGCCCCCAATGCACCAGGTCACATCAGACAGAAGTTTGGCAATCCTCACAACCAATTATCCCTCTCTTACTCCCAGTTTTAACAACTCGCATCCTAGTTGAATCATTACCGATGTAATGGCTGTATCTGCTCTCACGGCCCATCACATAATGGGGCAACCTACTCGCCGTCCTACCGTCCCATCCGCTGCTCAGATCACTTGCATTACTGAGCCCCTGATCGGCCTGTTCTCCCTGCCAACCGCTCCACCTACCTCCATTACTCCTACCTCGTTCAATCTTCATTAAACCTTCAATCGTGCGCCGCCAGGACATCCCGTTACTCCATGCCATGTCATCCAGCCCGATCGGGCGCTCAGTTTCCTTCAGAGTAACTCTTTGTTGCTTCCTCATGATCAAGGTTTAAAATAGTTTTGAGCCCTTCCCAGCTGTGATCCCTCTCCAGGGATGTCCAACTTCTATCCAGTTTGCTACCTGCTTCCTTGCTACCCCAATTCGCAAGGAAGTCCGCTGCCTTGTTCCCATCTCGGCGGACATGTTTAATGGTTTTATATTCGATCTTGTTTAGCATTTCCTCAATGTCTTTTATGATGGCTGTTGTCCTCCAACTTTTGGCGACTTTATCCCATCTCTGCCCATTCTTGAGTTTCCGCAGCATCTCAATTGCGATCTGCGAATCCCCTTCTATTTCCAGGTTCTGGTATCTATTTCGAACCGCTATCATTAAACCTTCATGCATGGCCCAAAGTTCCGCTTCATTGTTCGTCATTTCTCCTACCCACTCAGCGAACACCCACCTGGTTTTTCCTTTGCCATCGCGAAAGAGACCACCAAGACCTGCCGGGCCTGGGTTACCCTTCGAGGCTCCATCAAAATTTAGTTTGATGGAATGGAGAGCGGGGAGGCAGAAAGGATTTGGGCTTTGGACCTGAGGATTGCTTTGTCTCTCTTTCCTTGGGTATATCAACTTAAATTCTAGATTTAGGAGTGAGGCTATTCTCCCTTCCCATTGGTCCATCTTCCAATCTTCCTCATCCCATTTTTTTGACAGCACTGTTTCTTTGATTGCTTTACTTATCTCTTCCCAAACCTTTTCTGGCCTGCTGTTTTGCCCCCTGAATATTATTTTATTGTGTTCCTTCCATATGAACCAGATTGAAAAACCAACGGCCAAACTCCATATTCTTCTGATCACTTTGCTTTGGAATTGCCCTGTTCCCCATTGTCTTATGGTCAGACTGATGTTTGTCTGGTCCCTCATTGCTTTACCAAATAGCCCTCTGATCTTTTCCCAAATGTGTTCTGCGAAAGGGCACCTATTTAGAAGACGTTCTTGGTTCTCTGCTTCTTCGTTACATAAGCTGCATCTTGACGGCCCCTGAAAACCCCTCTTGATGATTCTATCCCAGGTTAAAATCTTTCCTTTTCGGACCAACCAAGTAAAGATTGTGACTTTTGGCCACCATTTTCTTTCCCATAACTTTTTCCAATCTTGCTCTTCTGCATCCTGATTTTGTCTTGTACTCAGGAAGTAGGCTTCCTTTACTGTAAATGATTCTCTCATTGTTTGGCCCCATCTTAGGATATCCTCACCAGTCCTGTTTCTAATTTTTCTGAGTTCCATCTCTCTCAAGTAGCCTTCTTCTATTTCTCTACTTGTGTTCTCGGTCCATTCACCTGGTTTTTTCCATTTTCTCCATATTTCGTTGCCCTCTTCTTCCATCCAATAGTCCTTTACTTTAGCCATCCCTAGCCTTTGTGCTTTCTGCTGAAGGGTTTGAAGGATTTGTATTTCGTTCATCTTTCGTTTTTGCTGCCATCCATCTTCCCAGAATGCAGCTTTCTCTCCCCCCCGGATCTCCCAGAAGGCATACTGCTTAATTAATTCTCTGTTCTGGCTTGCCAAGTTCCAAATTGATGAACCTTGGGGGGTATTCTGGATTTTCAGTTTTTCCTCTACTTGTTCCGGCATATTGTATTTGTAGTCCCATATCTTCTTCCATACATCTGTCCCTCCTTGCAGCCACCTCCACCATAATTTGGCCCCTAGAACCTTATTCAGAGCTTCAGGATCTCTCAACCCCAAACCTCCTTCATCCTTCCTTTTGATCAGATTTGTCTAAGAAATGAGGGCCCATTTTCTCTGTTGAGTTGGACCTCCCCATATAAACTTTCCAAAAATCTCTCTCAATTTTGCACAAACACCTTTTGAAGCTGCTCTGATCGAAAGAGAATAAACTGGAATTGATTGGAGAACTGCCTTTAGAAGAACTATGCAGCTGGCGATGTTCAAAGACCGGAACGCCCAGTTTGAAAGCCGTTTTTTAATTTTGTCGATAACCTCCTGCCAGTTCTTCATGCATGTTGGGTGGATGTCCAGTTGATTCCATAGGTACTTAGTGGGGAGATCTCCTTGTTTAGATCCCAGGATTCTTGTGAGGTGGGCCTTTATTGCCTCTGGAGTATTGAAAATGAAGGTACACGATTTCTCCTTATCTATCTCCATGCCAGACGCTTCGGAGAAAGTCTCCAAAACTTCCTTGATTATTCTGACTTCCCTGAGGCTGACTTCTCTGAAGAGCATAATATCATCAACAAATTGTTGATGTGTGATGGTTAAATTGTTTCCCCAAAGCTTTAAGCCTCTAAGCTTATTTCTCCTAGTTTCTCTTTTGATAATTCGGCCAAGGCCATCTGCTGCTAAGATAAAGAGAAAGGGTGATAATGGGTCACCTTGCCTGATCCCCCTAGAGGCATTAAAGGGTTTCGACGGATTACCATTGACCAGGATTGAGAAAAAGGGGGTGGAGATCATGCTGAAAATCCATTCTATCCAACGCTTTGCAAAACCGTATGCTTCCAAAACTGCACAAAGATATTTCCAATTCAATCGATCATACGCCTTTGAGAGATCCAACTTGATCATCATTCCTTTCCTCTTCTATTGATTGAGTGAGTGTATCATTTCTTGGGCCACCACTAAACCATCAAGAATTTGCCTTCCTTCCACGAATCCCGTTTGTTCAGGGGAGATAATTCTTGGAAGGAATGGTTTCAATCTTTTTTCTATCAAAGTTGCAATTATTTTATAAATAACATTGCATAGAGCAATGGGGTGAAAACCTTGAGCTTCCTCAGAGTTATTGGATTTAGGAATTAAGGTTAAGAAGGTAGCATTCATACCTGACCACATTCTGTTCTTTACCCGTGATTCTTCAACCACCTCCACTATATCCTGACCTAGAAATTGCCACCCAGCTTGATAGAATTCAGCCGTGAATCCATCCGGTCCCAGTGCTTTTCCTTTTTTCATGTTCATAACGACCTCCTCAACTTCTGCTAGTGTTACTGTGCACATGAGTCCTCTGTTCTGCCCCTCGGTGATCATTTTTGGGATTTCCTTACAGATTTGATTGATTGCTGCCCCTCTGTCACCCTGGGATTCAGAGAGGATCCCCTTATGATAGTCACTTAGAACTTGTTCTATTCCTTCCTGTTCTATGATTTTCTCTCTGGTTTCATTTTTAATTGAGAAGATCTGATTTCTTTGCCTGTGCTGGATCATTGCTTGATGGAAGAATTTAGTGTTCCTCTCTCCTTCCCGTAGCCAATTTACTCTAGACTTCTGCTTCCATAGGATCTCCTCCTGCTTTCTCCTCTCCTCTAGCTGGCTTATTAGTCTGCTCTCCTCCTTACATCTTTCGTCATTTCTTCCTTCGAGGATATTTTGTTGCTGCACCTCCTCCATTGCCCTTTCCAGTTTTAGCTTTTCCTCAAAAATATTCCCGAAGTCCTCCTTATTCCATTTTCTAATATTTTGCTTCAGCTCTTTGAGCCTTAATTGGAATGTATGCATTTTACACTGACCTCTGACTTGACTTCGGCTCCACCAGTCTTCTAATTTATTCAGGAAATCCGTATTTCTGAGCCAGAAGGATTCAAAGCGGAAAGGTTTCTTGATATTGGTTTTCTTTATGTCAATTTCCAGACAAATCGGCCAGTGATCAAATCCTAATCCTGGGAGGATTCTGGCCTCTATGAAGACATCTTTATTTAGAACTTTCTCTGATAGGAGGAATCTATCCAGCTTTGACGCAATCTGATTCCTGCCACCCCGTCGATTATTCCAAGTAAACACCCCATTTGTGGTTGGGGTGTCTACTAGTCTTAGATTTGTTATGAGATCGTTGAAATCATCCATGCTTGGGTCCTGCCTCCGAATACTTCCACGCTTCTCGCCTAGGTCCCTGATTAAATTGAAATCGCCGCCTATTATCCATACATCCTCTGAGATTAGTTTGCTTACTGCCTGGATATTCCTCAAGAAATTTTTCCGATCCCTGGGGAGATGAGGTCCATACACTCCGGATATGAGTATTCTCTCTTTCGTTCCTGCTATCCTGCATACTCCAGACAGGATCCTGGGTAACCTGATCCAATTTTCAAAAGTGACCTCCTCTGGGTTCCAAAGTATCGCCAAGCCACTTGCTGACCCCTCCGCGTCCTGGGCCATAACTTCAAATTTTGATTTTGATTTATCCAAAATTTCCTGTATCTGCTGTTGGTTCATTTTAGTTTCTTGAATTATCATTATACTCGGCTTATCTTTCTTCTACCTCTCCTTTAGGTACCTCTGCTTTCCTTTACTGTTGAGGCCCCTGATATTCCAGCTTGTGATGATCATTTACAACTTTTTTTGGGGGGGGTGGAATACCTCTGACAGAGGTATTACCTTTCCAGAATTTACCAGGGTTTCCCCTACTGTTTGAATGGTCTCATACATGGGTTTCCTCCCTCTTTTTCTTTCTCCTTTGCCATGTCCATCCAATCCTACTGTCTGGGACCCTGACGCTTCTGAAAGTTCCGGTCCTATCTCCGCCATTCCCCCTTTTTTTTCCTTAAACTTTTGATAGGCCTCCTTATACTGTTGTTTTTGGATTTCAGGTATGAATCTCTCATCTAAATGGCGCCATTCTTGCAGGAGTTTCTTCATTAGCCGTTCTTCTTCTGTTCCGATCTCTTTCTGTTTGTCTAACCCTTTTCTGGGGGGCTCTTCTGGTTTATCCTGGTACTCTCCCATTTCAACTTTGTTTTCTTTTGTTTGCCTGTTGTGTTTGCCTAGGGCTTCCGATGTGGTATCCATCGGGACAGTCTCCCCCACTGGATCTTCCTGTTTATCTTCCTCAGCTTCCTCTTCCTCGTCTTGCAAGGCTTGGTACTTATTTAGATTTTCCACAGAGATGTTTTTCCCTTTTGTTTGCTCTTTCTATCCCTCGGGTCGTGTCTTCTGTCTCCTATTGACTTCCTTAAACCCCCTCTCTTCTATTTCAGTTGCCGTTGCTTTCATTTGTTCTTCTTCGAATCTTCTCTTAAGCTTGCCTTCTCTATTCTGAGGACATTCTCTGTATAGGTGACCATACTCGTGGCATTTCCGGCACCTAAAAGGAATGTGCTCGTAATCTACAGGTTGCTGCCAGAGTTCATCATGGTATTCGACTTCCACGAATTCTGGCAAAGGTTCTACTATATTCATATATACGCATATCCTTGTGTACAAGGTGAACTTGCCCCTTTTGGTTGATTCAGCAACTTTGACAAAGGCCCCTATGGAGTTGCCAATTCCTTCTAGAATGTCAGGTTTCCAGAACTCTGAAGGTAATCCGAACAGTCTAACCCAAATAGGAGCAGCAAGCAATTTTTCTGCATCTGGATTGTACCTTTCCTCCCAATGTCTCATGAATAAGCCTGCATTATTCATGAAGTACGGTCCCTCTTCGAAGATTCTTTCCTTGTCCTCTAAGTTCATGAAAATGACAGTAAAGAAACCCTTGGCTCCCAATTTCAGATCTATATGTCCTTTGGGTTTCCATCTCAGTTGGATCCATTTAACTAGATCCCTCTCCGTTGGCCAAAACCCTATGAATTTACAGATTAAAGCATGGTCTTTCATGTAACTTCGATAATCTTCCAGTGTGTTGTTTGGAATCACATACCTGGGTCGTTTCTGGGCCCTTGGAAGACATCTTCCCATTTTAGCTTGCCATTGATTGCCTAATACTGGAATATCTTTAGCGCTGTCCTTCTGTGGGTTTGTTCTGCTACCCCCGCTGGATTCCCCTGCCACTACATTTTTAAAGGAGGGGATCTCTCCCCTCCCCGTGGTACCTTCCATGTGGTCCGTCGGGAGCTACTCGAACTATCTGAGCTTCACTGTCCTGTTTTCCTCTGGGCAGAACCCGCCCCAATCCGTATGAGGGTTCCTGCGCGTTCCCTGACCGTCGATGATCCTGAAACGAATCTTCTGAAGCGCCAGCACCCTCCAAACCCTAGCGTTTTCTGTCAGAGCGATTCGTCTTCATCCCCAGAGCT
>APFE030233770.1:0-31360 GCA_000404065.3 Pinus taeda
CCCTAGAGGTGGGGGAAGAGGTTTGACCTTCTATATTATGCCTTCTCTTTCTCATTTTCATGGTTGGACTCTAGAGGAGAAGTGCTATTGTATTTTTGACTTGTATTTTCTGCAATTTGAGGAAAAGGAAGGCCAGGGTTTTGCAGACTTCATTGTGGATTCTTGTGGATTATTATGTTGATGGTGTGTTTCCTACTGTTATTGTAAGTGTGTTTATGTGTTCCATTTCTTAATCTCTTGCTGCTATTTAAACAAAAGAAGTGATAAAGTTTGAATTCATGCATGCCATGCTCAGCTTTCAATTTTGTTTAAAATTTATGTTTTCCACTGTCTAGAGAGGATTCGAATTCATTGTTCGCCCTCTTTAGCCTCTCTTCTTTCTTCCCTGATCATCTCTTTCAGCTAAAGGCATCAGCATAGACTCCTACCTTGCCCCAAAGACCCACCTGCAAAAACTGAGCTCAATCCCCGCACCCTGAATTGCACTCCCTCCAATTGCCACCAAAAAACCCAAAAACTTCAAATCAACCCTCCTTATCATTTTACTAGCCTAAAATCCTTTTTCCTAATTGGTCAAACCCATCCTATTGAAAAATCCACCAAGTTTGACCCGAGAGAGCCTTCTCATACCTCGTAGGGCTAGCTACGAGGTGAAATGGTTTGATGTAGCTTTGAGGTTTGTCTATCTCAGCCTAGGTGAAATCTCAAACGCTAACACTTATAAGAAAATATGTATAAGAAACGTGTACGCATTTCTGTTATGATGTCTTAAAGGTTTATTATTCTCAGCTAATACTCCTAATATTTTTTCCCAAACTTGTAAATAAATTTTGATTTGTAATTCTTTCGTGGGCACCAGTTCCATTAGTCTTTTTATGCCTATCTTTCTAAAACCAGAGGTCGAGTAGTAGGAAAGTTAGGAAGATGGGTACATAACAACATGAAATAATTCAACTCATAATTGATTAATTTGGCTACAATGTTGGTGAATAAATATCTAAATTTATTGAACATAAATGTATTATATAAGTTATTGAACAAATTAATATTTATTTAATAGAAGAAAATTTTTCAATTTTCACATGTATAGTGAGGAAACTTAAGTTGCGAGAGAAAACTGTTTTTAAATGGCAAATATATCCCATTTATGTTGGAACAAGAAATAGTCCAAACGAGTTTTTGCATGAAACTTGTGAAATGAAAACATTTAAAACAAAGTCTTTGCTCTTAAAGATGATTGCTTGCAGTGTTGATTTGTTGTTTTTTGGTTTTTAATATTTATGGTTTATGGTTTACAGAATAAGGATTATTGGGGCTTGAATTTCCTATGTAACTTGTTAAATGAAAACATTCAAAATAAAGTATTTGTTTTTAAAGATGATTGGTTGTAAGGTTGATGGTTCGTTTTTGGGTTTTTAATTTTTATGGTTTATAGAGTAAAAATTTATTAGGCTTGAATTTTAAAAAAAATGTAAATTTAAAACTAATATAAATTTATGTTAATTTCAAATTTATTATGTGTTGAGAGGGATTAAATTTCTTACAGTGTAAATAGTTCCTCAAGTTTTTAAGTAAGTTAGTTCTTCTTTTTTATTTATTTTATTTTTATTTTATTTAATACTAAGTTTTTATTTTGAGGGGATCTAGAGTTAAGATGGATCTATGTTGGTCATTAGTATGTTTATGTGTATTTGTGTGAGCACTGTGTTAGGGTTGTTATGGTAAACTTTACTCAATCATAGAGTGAATTCGATAGGGTCATTAATGAGTTTACTCTTAACAATTTATGTGTTCAAAGTTTTGATGACCTCTGGTATTTTCATGTAATGTAGCCTATTAAGGGCATCGTGACTCCATTGTAAGACACTTTCAGGCTAAATAATAATAGATCTATTATTAGGAGCTAGTTTTTCTGCAAGGGTTTCTAGGATAATTTATGGTATCCATGGGTTATTGCCTTTATGTGTAGCTATTATGTTTTTTTATTTATCTCTCATTTTTATAACAATGGGATTAGAGCTAAGGAAAGAGCACTCTGTGTAGCAGAAGTTGTGTGGTTGTGCATGGACTAAGGAGGAATAAGTATAATAGATCTAGACTGCATTGAGGATAGTGGAGTTGCAGTAAAGAGACCACATAGTTTTATGGACAAAGATCTCAAAGGTAGGCATCAAATGAGTGGCAAGGTGTTTTGTCGAAAGTGGTAGTAACTTACATCCATTGGCATAGAAGACACCACCAAGACTGATGAGCAACTTCCAACAAAGTGTGAGACATGTTGCATGTCCCAACAGATGCCTGAAAGGCAAAGTGCATGGGCAACATAGAATGAGTAGGTGGATGCAGAGGCAAGAGACACCAAAGATGAAATGAATAGTGGATGGATTTCTAAGTAATGACTTGCAGTCACAAGCCAGTAGGCATCATGGGAAAAGAAGAATGATCTTTCCTAAAATGATGTGAGCTTGGTTGATGAGAGGTTGTGGGTGAAAATGAGGTTTGAAGCTCGAGTTGAGGGGAGACAAGTGCATTAGATGATTTTTGAGTGAAAGTTGAGTATATGCATATTATGGATGGACACAAGATGGAGATATAGCGAGAGAAATGTCACATAACTACATGGACAAGAGAAGGTAGATGAATATGATGGTATCGAGGCCTAGTGAAAGGGATAACATGTTATCTAAAGTTGCAATAGTGCATGAACACCTTAAAGTGTTTAGTCCAAGTTGTAAAGGCTGGTCAAGGACATGATGCCTTCTCCAAGGTTGTTGGGCATACCTGTTGTAATGTGATAATACATGATGTCATCCCTCTCACGTAGAGAGAGGATGGAGGATTAAGTTGTGGAATGAGCTTGAATAGGTATGGGGGTAACATATGTATTCATATTCTAGTCTGAGGTAAGATTATTGTAAGACTTGTTATTCAGGCATACATGTTATATTGTGATGGCACATGGAGTTACATTTGATCAAGTTGTGGATGGACAACTTGAATAGTTACAGGCATGCCAAATGTACTTGTATGTTGGCTTTAGGGGGGAATGTGAGATCCCATGACGTGAAATGGTTGATGAATCATGTACGAGGAACAACATTCTAGAAAATTGGAAGATACAACAACTGGTTACCCATGTATTTTAGTGAATGGAAACTATTTTATATGGACTTCAACAAAGGTACCAAGACCATGTTAATCTCCCTATATCAAGTTTAAGGGGGGAATTGTTAGGGTAGTTAGGGTAAAATTGACTCAATTATAGAGTCAACTTGATATGGTCATTAATAGGTTTGTCGTTGGCGATTTGTGTACAAGAGGTTTTAATAACCCATATTTTTTCTCATTGTATTTACATGTAATGTAGCCTATTTAAGGGCTTGATGATTCCATCGTAAGACACCTTTGGGTGAAATAATAATAGATCTATTATTAGTAGCTAATTTTCCTCCAAAGGTTTCCAAGATAATTTATGAAGTTTCTGTCTTATTGCCTTTATGTGTTGTTATTATACATTAATTTATCTCTCTTTTTATAACACACCACTTGTCAACTCCATGTTTAGGACGAAAGAAATTACACATCTTCCTTATACTTAGAGACACACCATTAATATATTTATTATAATCTTTTTAAGCTCTTATTTCATTTAAATATTAATCTCAATATTTAATTCAAACTCTTTATTTAACATAAATAACAAATACAAAATCCTTATAATTATTCTTACTATAAAAAAACATAATAAAATAATAATTAATAATATATTTCAGAAAATTATACATTTAAAATTTAATTAATTTTTTTTAACACTTACTAAGATAAACTGATGCAAATTACAGATAGATGTTGGCCACAAAAAAGATGCATGGCGCTGGATGAAAAAGGCAGTGCAGGGGGTCTAACAATCCTCTAGGATTTAAGAACTCTTGCTTTCAGTTCTTGGGTTGCCTGTCCCAATATTTTGACAGGGAAGTTTGAATGGCTAGGTTCTTCAGTGGCAATATGGCTATCAGGGTTTTATGGGCCATCCACACCTAGAAACAAGCAGGGTTTCTTAAGGGATATGGTGTGGATAAGGGATACACAAGGCAAGGATAGCTAAATTAGTGTCGGGGACTTCAATATGATTAGACATTTGAGTGAGAAGAAAGGCGACATAAAATAGTTAGATCCAATCTCTCGGGATTTTTAGGACACAATTAAGGAAATTAAGGTCGAGGATGTTGACTATGTCAATGGAAGCCATACTTGGAACAACAATCGTGGGGGAAAACACCAGATTGCCTACCGACTAGACAGGTTTCTTATTTCGAAGGAAATCCTTCAACATGACTTGTATCTTGAAGCAACCATCCTCCCATGCATGGGCTCTGATCATTGGCCCATCAGACTGGAGATTGACCTCAAAATGCCCCCTGGAATCACCCCTTTCGCTTTGATGCATTCTGGTTCCAACGACTGAACTTTGTTTCCAAGTTGGAGGAGTGGTGGAGAGAAATCAGGGTAATTGGACGATGTTGTAGGGAAACGTTCCAATGGAAGTTAAAGGAGCTCAAGAGGAGAATTAAGGATTGAAATAAAAGATATTTAGGCAATATCCATAAGGAAAAAAAGGAATTTGAGGATTTAATGAAGGAGATTCAATAGAGGATTATTCTTCAAGAAATGACGAAATATTTGGCGGACCAAGAAGGGAAAATTCTTACATAATTGGACAGGAGGAAATCCTATGGAAACAGAAATCGAGAATCCAAAGGTTGTGTGAAGGGGAACGTAACACCAAGTTCTTTCATAAAACAATGGTGAAGCACCATCAAACCAATTAGATCTTCTCTTTGAATGACTTAGAAAGAAGAAGGCTTCTGCTCCATGAAGAAATCTCTAAGGAACTAATCTCTCATTTTCAAAACCTTCTCTCAAAACACGAGGGGGACAGAAGTGTTGCGATTCAAAAGGTAAAGAAATCCATCCCAAAGTTGATTATTGATGAACATAATGAAGCCTTAATTTGGAAGATCTCCTTCTCAAAGGTCGAGGAAGTGGTTAAAGCTTTGCCACTAAACAAAGATTCGGGCCCAGATGGGTTCACCTCATAATGTTTCAAGGCTAGGTGGCATTTCCTTGTTCCAAAAATCCATGCATTAGTAGAGGAATCTAGAAGAATGCAGATGATCTGGCCTGGTCTTAATGCTACCCTCCTCACCCTTATCCCCAAAAAGGGTGTTGTAGTGGAGCTGAGTGATTTCAGGCCAATTGCTCTATGTAATGTGATATACATGATTATATCAAGAGTAATGGTTCGCAGACTTAAGCCTCTCATAAATTCTATTATTTGACCAGAACAATATGGCTTTGTAGAAGGAAGGAAAATATTGGACGAGATCATAACAGCTAATGAGGTTGCGCACTCTTTAAAGACATCTAAAATTCCAGGTATGATTATCAAACATGATTTTTCCAAAGCCTATGACCGCCTTAAAGGTGCATTTTTTTGTTACTATAAAAATTCTAAGGCTTATAGGATATATGTATTAGGTCAGAGGAACATTGAGTTCAACCGAGATGTGATTTTTGATGAGGATGTGACACTTGGGAAAGCTAGGGACTTTCCCGTCCCTACCATCTCTAAGAGAAGAGATGATACTATGTAATGTCCATTCCTAAATTATTTTGAAACATGATTTATTTCTACATTTTGGGGGCCATTTTTAGTGAAGACGGGGCCCATTTGATTTTTGATAGAAGAATTAGGAGTTAGAGGCAAGTTAATTTTATATTATTTGTTTTTTTTAATGATATGTGGGGATCACCCAAATAAGAAATACACACTCCCTAAGCCAATTATTCGAAATGCATGACAGGGAAGAAAACGCAAGAAGAAAGGATTCACGAAAGTTCTAAAAAGAAGGCATCACACTTCATTTGACATTCTTGGCTTATCGAATTTGATCCTGTTGCTAGAGCTATTTAGCTCGGTCACTTGCTGTGTAGAAAGAGTTTTCCAAGCAGAGAACTCACCCTTTCTTCGGGGGGACTTTCAGTGCCACCCTAGAGAGGTTCCTCCATTATCATCTGAAGGAGATTTGTAGAGAGATTTCTAGCATTTGTATTCAGTTCGCCCCAACAGTGCATATTTTTGGAGGACACAGTAATGGATCTAGTGTGGCCATTGCAACATTCTTCCGAAGGGCTATTGCCAGGAGAAATTAGGAGACTAAGGATCAATATATTTCTTGTCTATTGCGTGAGTTTGAGGGCTGGAAGTGGCACCAATATTCAGGAATGATTTTGTAGACTCTATGGCCACTGCGGAAGAGAGAAACTAGGCATATGTGGGAGATAGAGTTTCATAATTGGGGCTATTGCTTGCCAGGAGAAATAAGGGAAGTATTGGTGGAGTTGATTGCTACGTTTCAGGAGTGTCTGGGGAGGATTTTGCTGGTGTATTGGCATGTAGTGTGCTTCAGTGGATTTGGAGGGCATAGGGCCTTTTGGGGGTTGATTTTGGAAGGTCAAACCTAGGCCAAACCATTTCTGGATTTTTTTAGGTTTTTGACAAGGACCTTATATATAAATTTGCAGAATTTTTTGAGCACCCGAGGTGGGGTTTTCAGCCATATCTTTGCAGCATACAATGTAGAATTGTTGGGGACTATACAATGTCTTTTTGGGGGTCAACTTTGGAAGGTCAAAACTAGGTCAAACCATTTACAAGTTTATCTGGGTTTTTGACAAGGAGCTCAAAAATAAATTTGCGAAAATTTCTAAGCACTAGAGGTGGGGTTTTCAACCATATCTTTGCAGCAGATAACACATATTTGCTAGGGCAACATAGAGCATCAATTGGACAGTTTATGGGTTATCATTGCTTCACCTTGGCATTGCTATGCTTGCCAAAAAAGGCAAGCTCAAGTGTATTCCCTCCATATATTTGTACTCTGACACTAGTTATAATAAAATGGTTCAACTACTTCCATATTTTTTATTGTTCTTGATGTTTACTAAATTGTTTCCAAATTTTATGTGGTGTAAATTTGCTATTTGCTTGCATATCACTGTTTTTCTTATTTTGGAACATTACAGTGGCATCAAAGCCATAATATTGGCTCAGCCTATGGGAAACCCTTCGTTCTATGATAAGACCAGAATAAAAAGCTAAGAAATCATGGGATCCAAAGAAAGATTAGAATCAAACAACATGGCAGTAACCTTGAATGAGGTGATTAGGATGCAATGAATGATGATTGATGTGGGGGAAAGTTGATTCATTCTGCAATTGGGAATCGAGACCATTCTCAATTACACAACAGATCCACTATGTCCAAAATTATGGGTAATGCATCAAGATGGCAAGACATGATTGCAATTGATGTGCAGTTATTGGAAGCAAATTGGAGGGCATAACAATCGTTGGGTCATGACATTAAGGCGCCCCTCTTTTTGGTAGTTCTATGAACTAAGAGGCATGCACAAACCAATGGGGATTTAGTGGAATTATGTTGGGATGATGGAGAGGATTAATGAAGAAGACAAGAGAGTAGTTCAAGGGGCCATGGTTGGAAAGGAGACAGTTGAGCATACACTCGTTGATGAGATGTCATCCGTTTTTGAGGTATCCTGGGTTGTGACCGAATTCTTAGGTGATAGTAGTGCACCACAAGTTGATGAGGTGTCAGAATACATCCCCACTATTGATGAGGAGCCAATAGGTACAAAGGCATTTAGATCTATGACAAAGTTGTTGGACGAAAATCACCTACAATTGACTAGTGAGCATGTCTTACATGTTGGGTTGTCTATGGAGGAGCAGTCGGAGGCTTGTGTAGAGTCCACAATGGATGAGGATGTGCAACCATCCTTTTGGCTAGCCATTGATGAGGGGCAACATAGAGACCACACAGTGGGATTTCAGCACAGTCACTCAAGAGGCACCCTGATGGGATCTACAACGTTGTTAGCCCACCCTTATGCATTGGGTTGAGGGAGGCAGAGTTGTCTAGACATACCAGAGGGGATGACTCCGTTAGAAGCACTATGGGTCACCTTTTCCCTTTAGAGAGAGGGAGACAAAGCTACTAGTCAAATCTCCTGTGTTGACCTGGATAGCAAGATGAGATGATCGAAGTTGCATAAGGTGCAACATCTGCCTGTCGAGGTTGTTCTAAGTGTTGGTATTCGTGTATTCGACCCCTCTCTTTGGGTTGGATGGCGAGAGATTCTGAGTTGGTACCTGGTGGAGTGGATTGGACTCATGGAAATGGTCATAGTCTGGAGTAAGGCTCAGTGGGAGCTCTTAGACACCGAGGGAACTGGAGGCCCAGGTTGGCATTGGGATCTAGGTGGAGTTCCCTATCTGATATCAGACATGCAGGATGGCTATGGCATTGTTGAGGTATTTGACCCAGTGATTGAGCACATACATTCCCTAGGGGAATTCCAGTCAGCATTAGAAGACATGCAGTTTGTGAGCAGGCTCAATGGATTGTAGTGGCATGTTGGTTGCACATGGGTTGCAAGGTGATTAGAATTCTCTAGCGAGAGATGGTTGGAGGAGGTGGCATGGGTAGGCCACCAAACCAAATATTATGTATATCACAATATTTTATTTATTGTTAAGAGTGAGAGATATTTTTACCATAATTTTGAGGATTGATATTTTATAATATTTTAATTAAAAACTAATTAAACATATATAATTTTTTATTATAATGAATATTGTTTTTTTTTATTTACCAATTATTTTATTTTCATTTTAAAAAAACCGTCAATTTTAAGTAAACCACTAAACAAATTACACATATCGCCCAAATTTAACCGTAAAATATACTTTTGAACGCAATAACGAGAAGTGTTGGGAGTGGTGATAATAATCATGATAATTATTATTATTCAAAAATTCATTTTTATTTATGGATGTGTTCAACTTTTTTAGGTTAACCGTGTTTAATTTTTCTTTTGTAAATTATTTAATAGATGCGGGATAGCGTGAGAGATAGGTATCATAAAGCGTTATTTATGCAGTAACAAAAGGTAATAAATGTAGCACATTCTTTCCTCACGATTCAATCCACCTTTAAACGAAACATGCACGCATTTACGTTGTGATGGCTTAAAGGTTTATTATTCTCACCTAATCCACCTAATATTTTTCCCAAAGTTGTAAATAGATTTTGATTTGTAATTGTTTCGTAGACACCAGTTCCATTATTCTTTTTATGCCTATCTTTCTAAAACCAGAGGTCGAGTAGTAGGAAAGTTAGGAAGATGGGTACATAACAAAAGAAAATAGTTCAACTCATAATTGATTAATTTGGTTACAACGGTGGTGAATAAATGTCTAAATTTATTGAACATAAATGTATTATATAGGTTATTGAACAAATTAATATTTATTTAATAGAAGAAAAGTTATTCAATTTTCCCATGTATAGTGAGGAAACTTAAGTTGCGAGAGAAAACTGATTTTAAAGGGCAAATATATCCCATTTATGTTGGAACAAGAAATAGTCCATTGTATGAAACTTGTGAAATGAAAACATTTAAAACAAAGTCTTTTCTTTTAAAGATGATTGCTTGTAGTGTTGATTTGTTGTTTTTTGGTTTTTAATTTTTATGGTTTATAGAGTAAGGATTATTGGAGCTTGAATTTCGCATCTAACTTGTCAAATGAAAATATTTAAAAATTAAGTATTTGTTTTTAAAGATGATTGCTTGTAAGGTTTATTGTTCGTTTTTGGGTTTTTAATTTTTATGGTTTATAGAGTAAAAATTTATTGGGTTTGAAGTTAAAAAAATTGTAAATTTAAAACTAATATAAATTTATGTTAATTTCAAATTTATTATGTGTTGAGAGGGATTAAATTTTTACAGTGTAAATAGTTCCTCAAGTTTTTTAAGTAAGTTAGTTCTTCTTTTTATTTATTTATTTTATTTTATCTAATTCTAAGTTTTTATTTTGAGGGGAATCTAGAGTTAAGATGGATCTACGTTGGTTATTAGTATGTTTATATGTATTTGTGTGAATACTGTGTTAGGGTTGTTAGGGTAAATTTTACTCAATCAAAGAGAGAATTCGATAGGGTCATTAATGAGTTTACTCTTAACAATTTATGTGTTCAAAGTTTTGATGACCTCTGATATTTTCATGTAATGTAGCCTATTAAGGGCATCGTGACTCCATTGTAAGACACTTTCAAGCTAAATAATAATAGATCTATTATTAGGAGCTAGTTTTTCTGCAAGGGTTTCTAGGATAATTTATGGTATCCATGGGTTATTGCCTTTATGTGTAGCTATTATGTTTTTTTATTTATCTCTCATTTTTATAACAATGGGATTAGAGCTAAGGAAAGAGCACTCTATGTAGCAAAAGTTGTGTGGTTGTACATGGACTAAGGAGGAATAGGTATAATAGACCTACACTGCATTGAGGATAGTGGAGTTGCAGTAAAGAGACCACATAGTTTTATGGACAAAGATCTCAAAGGTAGGCATCAAATGATTGGCAAGGTGTTTTGTCGAAAGTGGTAGTAACTTACATCCATTTGCATAGAAGACACGACCAAGACTGATGAGCAACTTCCAACAAAGTGTGAGCCATGTTGCATGCCCCAGCAGATGCCTGAAAGGTAAGGTGCATGGGCAACATAGAATGAGTAGGTGGATGTAGAGGCAAGAGACACCAAAGATGAAATGAATAGTGGAAGGATTTCTAAGCAATGACTTGTAGTCACAAGCCAGTAGGCATGATGGGAAAAGAAGAATGATCTTTCCTAAAAGGATGTGAGCCTGGTTGATGAGAGGTTGTGGGTGCAAATGAGGTTTGAAGCTCGAGTTGAGGGGAGACAAGTGCATTGGATGATTTTTAAGTGGAGGTCAAGGAGTATATGCATATTATGGATGGACACGAGATGGAGATATAGCGAGAGAAATGTCAAATAACTACATGGACAAGAGAAGGTAGATGAATATGATGGTATCAAGGCCTAGTGAAGGAGATAACATGTTATCTAAAGTTGCAATAGTGCATGAACACCTTAAAGTGTTTAGTCCAAGTTCTAAAGGCTGGTCAAAGGCATGAAATCTTCTCCAAGGTTGTTGGGCATACGTGTTGTAATGTGATAATACATGATGTCATCCCTCTCACACAAAGAGAGGATGGAGGGTCAAGTTGTGGAATGAACTTGAATAGGTACGAGGGTGACATATGTATTCATATTCTAGTTTGAGGTTAGATTACTGTAAGACCTGTTATTCAGGCATCCATGTGATATTGTAATGGAACATGGAGTTACATATGATCAAGTTGTGGATGGACAACTTCAATAGTTACAGGCATGACAAGTGTACTTGTATGCTAGCTTTAGGGGGGAATGTGAGATCCCATGATGTGAAATGGTTGATGAACCATGCACGAGGAACAACATTCTAGAAAATCGGAAGATACAACAACTGGTTACCCATATATTTTAGTGGATGGAAACTATTTTATATGGACTTCAACAAAGGTATTACGACTAAGTTAATCTCCCTAAATCAAGTTTAAGGGGGGAATTGTTAGGGTAGTTAGGGTAAACTTGACTCAATTATAGAGTCAACTTGATATGGTCATTAATAGGTTTGTTGTTGGCGATTTGTGTACAAGAGGTTTTAGTAACCCATATTTTTTTCTCATTGTATTTACATGTAATGTAGCTATTTAAGGGCATGATCATTCCATCGTAAGATACCTTTGGGTCAAAGAATAATAGATCTATTATTAGGAGCTAATTTTCCTCCAAATGTTTCCAAGATAATTTATGGAGATTATGTCTTATTGCCTTTATGTGTTGCTATTATGCTTTAATTTATCTCTCTTTTTATAACACACCACTTGTCAACTCCATGTTTAGGATGAAAGAAATTACACATCTTCCTTATACTTAGAGACACACCATTAAATTGTTTTAATCAAAGAAACTTTTACTATCCCTCTTTTTATAACACACCACTTGTCAACTCCGTGTTTAGAATGAAAGAATTACACATCTTTTTTATACTCAACGACACGCCATTAAGTTGTTTTAATCAAAGACATTTTTACTTTCAATATATATAATATAATTTGATATTTGAAATATTCTTTGATTATTAATAATATTTATTATAATATTTTTAAGCTCTTATTTCATTTAAATATTAGTCTCAATATTTAATTCAAATTCTTTATTTAACCTAAATAACAAATAAAAAATCCTTATAGTTATTCTTACTATAAAAAAACATAATAATATTTAATAATATATTTTCATAAAATTATACATTAAAATTTAATTAATTATTTTAACACTTCCCAAGATAAATTGATGCAAATTACAGATAGATGTTGGCCACAGGCAAGATGCATGGCGCTAGATGAAAAAGGCAGTGCAGGGGGTCTAACAATCCTCTAGGATTCAAGAACTCTTTCTTTCAATTCTTGGGTTGCCTGTCCCAATATTTTGACAGGGAGTTTGAATGGCTAGGTTCTTAAGTGGCAATATGACTATCAGGGGTTTATAGGCCATCCATATCGGGAAACAAGCAGGGTTTTTTAAGGGATATGGTGTGGATAAGGGATACACAAGGCAGGGATAGCTAAATTAGTGTCGGGGAATTCAATATGATTAGACATCTGAGTGAGAAGAAAGGCAACATACAACGATTAGATCCAATCTCTCGGGATTTTTAGGACACAATTAAGGAAATTAAGGTCGAGGATATTGACTATGTCAATGGAAGCTATACTTGGAACAACCATCGTGGGGGAAAACACCAGATTGCCTACCGACTAGACAGGTTTCTTATTTCGAAGGACATCCTTCAACATGACTTGTATCTTGAAGCAACCATCCTCCCATGCCTGGGCTCTGATCATTGGCCCATCAGACTGGAGATTGACCTCAAAATGCCCCCCTGGAATCACCCCTTTCGCTTAGAAGCATTCTGATTCCAGCGACTGAACTTTGTTTCCAAGTTGGAGGAGTGGTGGAGAGAAATTAGGGTAATTGGACGATGTCGTAGGGAAACATTCCAATGGAAGTTAAAGGAGCTCAAGAGGAGAATTAAGGATTGGAATAAAAGATATTTAGGCAATATCCATAAGGAAAATAAGGAATTGGAGGATTCAATGAAGGAGATTCAACAGAGGAGTATTCTTAAAGAAATGATGAAATATTTGGTGGACCAAGAAGGGAAAATTCTTACATAATTGGAGCACTGATGCAAAGAGGAAATCCTATGGAAACAGAAATTGAGAATCCAATGGCTGTGTGAAGGAGAACGTAACACCAAGTTCTTTCATAGAACAATGGTGAAGCACCGTCAAACCAGTTCGATCTTCTCTTTGAATGACTCAAAAGGAAGAAGGCTTCTGCTCCATGAAGAAATCCCTAAGGAACTAATCTCTCATTTTCAAAACCTTCTCTCAAAACCCGAGGGGGACAAAAGTGCTGCCATTCAAAAGGTAAAGAAATCCATCCCAAAGTTGATTACTGATGAACATAATGAAGCCTTAATGTGGAAGATCTCCTTCTCAAAGGTTGAGGAAGTGGTTAAAGCTTTGCCCCTAAACAAAGATTCGGGCCCAGACAGGTTCACCTCATAATGTTTCAAGGGTAGGTGGCATTTCCTTGGTCCAGAAATACATGCATTAGTAGAGGAATCCAGAAGAATGTAGTGATCTGGCTTGGTCTTAATGCTACCCTCCTCACCCTTATCCCCAAAAAGGGTGTTGTAGTGGCGCTGAGTGATTTCAGGCCAATTGCTCTATGTAATGTGATATACAAGATTATATCAAGAGTAATGGTTCACAAACTTAAGCCTATAATAAATTCTATTATTGGACCAGAACAATATGGCTTTATAGAAGGAAGGAAAATATTAGACGAGATCATAACAGCTAATGAGGTAGCGCACTCTTTAAAGACATCTAAACTGCCAAGTATGTTTATCAAACATGATTTTTCCAAAGCCCATGACCGTCTTAAAGGTGCATTTTTTTGTTACTATAAAAATTCTAAGGCTTATAGGATATATGTGTTAGGTCAGAGGAACATTGAGTTCAACCAAGATGTGACTTTTGATGAAGATGTGACTCTTGGGAAAGCTAGGGACTTTCCCGTCCCTACCATCTCTGAGAGAAGAGATTATACTATATAATGCCCATTCCTAAATTATTTTGGAACATGATTTATTGCTACATTTTGGGGGCCAATTTTAGTGAAGACGGGGCCCATTTGATTTTTGATAGAAGACTTAGGAGTTAGAGGCAAGTTAATTTTATATTATTTGTTTTTTTTTAATGATATGTGGGGACCACCCAAATAAGAAATATGCACTCCCTAAGCCAATTATTCGAAATGCATGAGAGGGAAGAAAAGGCGGGAAGAAAGGCTCCACGAAAGTTATAAAAGGAAGGCTACACATTTCATTTGACATTCTTGGCTTATTGAATTTGATTATGTTGCTCGAGTTATTTAGCAGGGTCACTTGTTGTTTAGAAAGCGTTTTCCAAGCAGAGAAATCACCCTTTCTTTGGGGGACTTTGAGTGCCACCCTAGAGAGGTTCCTCCATTATCATCTGAAGGAGATTTGTAGAGAGATTTCCAGCATTTGTATTCAGTCTGCCCCAACAATGCATATTTTTGGAGGACATGGTAGTGGATCTAGTGTGGCCATTGCAACATTCTTCCGAAGGGCTGTTGCCGGGAGAAATTAGGAGACTAAGGATTAATATATTTGTTGACTATTGCGTGAGTTTGAGGGCTAGAAGTGGCACCAATATTCAGGAATGATTTTGCAGACTCTGTGGCTAGTGCAGAAGAGAGAAACTAGGCATACGTGGGAGATAAAGTTTCATACGTTGGGGCTACTGCTTGCCAGGAGAAATAAGGGAAGTATTGGTGGAGTTGATTGCTGTGTTTCAGGAGTGTCTGGGGAGGATTTTGCTGGTGTATTGGCAGGTAGTGTGCTTTAGCAGATTTGGAGGGCATAGGGCCTTTTTGGGGTTGATTTTGGAAGGTCAAACCTACGCCAAACCATTTCTATATTTTTCTAGGTTTTTGACAAGGATCCCATATATAAATTTGCAGAATTTTTTGAGCACCCGAGGTGGGGTTTTCAACCATATCTTTGCAGCATATAATGTAGAATTGTTGGGGACTATACAGTGTCTTGTTGGGGTCGACTTTGGAAGGTCAAAACTAGGTCAAACCATTTATGGGTTTATCTGGGTTTTTGACAAGGAGCTCAAAAATAAATTTGCAGAATTTTCTGAGCACCAAAGGGGGGGTTTTCAGCCATATCTTTGCAACAGATAACGCATATTTGCTGGGGCAACACAGAGCATCAATTAGACGGTTTCTGAGTTATCATTGCTTCACCTTGGCATTGCTATGCTTGACAAAAAAGGCAAGCCCAAGTGTATTCCTTCCATATATTTGTACTCTTACACTAGTTATAATAAAATGGCTCAACTGCTTCTATATTTTTTATTGTTCTTGATGTTTACTAAATTGTTTTAATATTTTATGTGGTGTAAATTTGCTATTTGCTTGCATATCATTGTTTTTTTTTTATTTTGGAACATTACAGTGGCATCAGAGCCATAATATTGGCTCAGCCTATGGGAAACTCTTCATTCTATGACAAGACTAGAATAAAAAGCTAAGAAATCATGGGATCCAAAGAAAGATTAGAATCAAAAACATGGCAGTAACCTTAAATGAGGTGATTAGGATGCAACAAATGATGATTGATGTGGGGGAAAGTTGATTCATTCTGCAATTGGGAATCAAGACCATTCTCAATTACACAATAGATCCACTATGTCCAAAATTATGGGTAATGCATCAAGATGGCAAGACATGATTGCAATTGATGTGGAGTTATTGGAAGAAAATTGGAGGGCATACCAATCGTTGGGTCATGACATTAAGGCCTCCCTCTTTTTGGGAGTTCTATGAACTAAGAGGCATGCACAAACCAATGGGGATTTAGTGGAATTATGTTGGGATGATGGAGAGGATTAATGAGGAAGACGAGAGAGTAGTTCAAGGGGCCATGGTTGGCAAGGAGACAATTGAGAATACACCCGTTGATGAGATGTCATCCATTGTTGAGGTATCCTGGGTTGTGACCGAGTTCTTAGGTGATAGTAGCACACCACAGGTTGATGAGGTGTCAGAATACATCCCCACTATTGATGAGGAGCTAATAGGTACAGAGGAATTCAGATCTATGACAAAGTTGTTGGACGACAATCACCTACAATTGACTAGTGAGCATGTCTTACATGTTGGGTGGTCTATGGAGGAGCAGTCGGAGGCTCGTGTAGAGTCCATGATGGATAAGGATGTGTAACCATCCTTTTGGCTAGCCATTGATGAGGGGTAACATAGAGACCACACATTGGGATTTCAGCACAATTCGCTTAAGAGGCACCTTGATGTGATCTACAATGTTGTTAGCCCACCCTTATGCATTGGGTTGAGGGAGGCAGAGTTGTCTAGACATACCAGAGGGGATGACCCAGTTAGAAGCACTATTGGGTCACCTTTTCCCTTTAGAGAGAGGGAGACAAAGCTACCTAGTCAAATCTCGTGTGTTGACCTGGATAGCGGGATGAGACGATTGGAGTTGCATAAGGTGCAACATCTGCCTGTTGGGGATGTTCTATGTGCGGGAATTTGTGTATTCGAACCCTCTCTTTGGGTTGGATGGTGAGAGATTCTGAGTTGGTACCCTGTAGAGTGGATTGAACTCATGGAGATGGTCATAGTCTGGAGTAAGGCTTAATGGGAGCTCTTAGACACCGAGGGCACTGGAGGCCCAAGTTGGCACTAGGATCTAGGTGGAGTTCCCTATCTGATATCAGACATGCGGGATGGCTATGGCATTGTTGAGGTATTCGACCTAGTGACTGAGCACATACATTCCCTAGGGGAATTCCAGTCAGCAATAGAAGACAGACAGTTCGTGAGCAGGCTCAATGGATTGTAGTGGCATGTTGGTTGCACATGGGTCGCAAGATGTTTAGAATTCTCTAGCAAGAGATGGTTGGAGGAGGTGGAGTGGGTAGGCCACCAAACCAGATATTGTATGGAGACGATGTTCTCCCATTGAGGTTTAGGACTCAGGGGTCACAGAGGATTGACACAACAGAGATATCCCCTCTAGCAGGAGTGGATTTAGGGTGCTCAGGTCTACCAAGATGGATGAGGGGACATGATGCGTGTCATGGTGGGGTCACTAGCAATGTGGAAGACACTTTGGCACATGCGAGATACCATATGTTACAGAGTGGTATGATAGTAGGCAATGGTACACAACACTGCATAGAGTCAAGTCGTAGCATCCAATGTTATATAATAGAGGGATGTGGCCTGATGCATACAAACCCAATTCTAGGCCATAGCGCCCAATGGTGTGTAGGGCTATGCAGCGAGGAGCAGTGGCCTACAGAGGAGCATGGAGATGCATGGTGGTATACCACAACATGCTGGTTTACACTGTGGGGTAGGAGGAGTGACTCACATCGCATTGAGGACATGTGGGGAGTGATAGGTGTAGTGACACAGGTAGGACACAAGATGGTATAGTCGTAGCTGGGGGTATCCAATGGTGTACATGGACAGGTTGTGGCATACAGTGGCATATTGAGGAGTGTGGTGGTATGCAATGACACATGATGCGACGCAACAGGCTCTTGGAGTGTTGCCTTTGGGGAGACTTATGGACAAGGACAATAGGTGTACCATTGGACACAACTCACCTAGGATCGATGAGGGCATTGTTAATCATCTGGGGACACCATGTCTAGTGGAGGCAGGGCATCGAGGGGGTTATTAGTAGATTTGAGGTGAAGAGAGGGTCATCTGTAGGATTACTCTTGAGAATTCCGGCGAAATCTTGATCATACTCTTTGGGACATACCCACCCATCATCCTCCATTGTTGCTTATCGTCGCAGAGGGTTTGTTTTTTGCCCTTTGACACTCTCCATTCAGGTAGAAGGGCATGGGAGGCTCATCCTAGGCAGTTGGATGAGACACCATGTGTCATGGGCTAAGAGGAGACTCTCCAGTTGAGACACTTGGTAGGTGCACGAGTTGATGGTTATAGGCTTAGGGATGGCATGGTTGATTTTCAAGGTATTATATGTTTCACCCCTAGGCTCACACTTGGGAAGGTGACCAAGAGGTAGTTACATGGTGCTTTTTCAGCTAATCATCTCGAGGTGTTAGGTGAGCATGATGTGTGGAGGAAGATAGTTCTTGTTGGCAGGATGATGCCTAGGCTTCCGACAGTACCCGGGCACATCATTAGGAGTTGGGATAATAGATCTCGGTATGTGATTTGATAGGCACATAGTAGCTAGATATTCACATCACAAGTTCTTGATAATCGGTGCCTACCTATTAGATACCTACAGGAGGCAGAGACGGGGCACAAAGGGGTCTGAATAACTAGCAGCATATCACAATGGCAGGAAGAGAGGATTAGGGGTTGTGGACCTCCAACATGGTTATGGGATCTAGGGATCTAGTGGATTGGTGTGATACTCCACTTCTCAGTGACCATGATCGAGATAACAGGCGGACAGATTCATTCACATGCGACAAATGGGGAATCACTGAAGCCCTCATCATAAGACAAGGTAGATTGTTGCTCAGGATTGGGGATAACCATGGAGTGATAGGCACTATCACTGTTGAGTCGCTGTGGCAAGATTGGCATAGCCTCGATCATCACATAGATTATGGCCAAGAGTTATAGGAGAGGAGGCTCTGGTACGAGCATGCTAGGTAGCTAGTCATGACCAGAGTGTCAAAATGTCAGCATCATAGGTTCCTTCTATGACAGGCAAGGGATTCTGGCATAACAGGGCTGAACAATTCAACTACCTGTAGAGGTGAGTTGGTTTCTACAAGGGAGGGTCATCAAGATCTTCCATTTGGTTTTAGTGTTTCGTTGATGGTGTGGGGAAATTCACCGATGTGGTAGGGTGATCAATAGGAGGAGATCAAGGGAGGCCTGGGTAGACGAGGGTTCAATTCCACTAGGATTGGATTGCATCTTCAAGAGTTTACTCTTGTAGTGCATGAGATGGACTACTCAGTAGGGAAATTTCATGGGGAGTTGGGCAGAGTCCTACATTATCATGATTATCTACTTATTGTTAGTATGCAAATGGATTCTGGTACCTGTATCTGGTTGGATAGCTAGTGGAGCAAGGTGTGCTTCACATTGCTTAGGATGGCTTGGGATCCTAGTATCAAGGGATTCCTTCATGTCGAGACAGTGTTGAGCTTGGGGATGACTCAATGGTACATTTGGGACCCTGGTATTATTGGCAGTTACAGTGGTGATCAATAGTCAGAGAGGGCACTTGTTCAAGCATTGCTTGAGGACATGCAATTTTTGGCGGGGAGGACTGTAATGTCCCTTCCTAAATTATTTTGGAACAAGATTTATTTCTACATCTTGGGGGCCAATTTTGGTGAATATGGGGCCCATTTTGATTTTTGATAGAAGACTTAGCAGTTAGAGGCAAGTTAATTTTATATTATTTTGTTTTTTTAATGATATGTGGGGACCACCCACATAAGAAATACTCACTCCCTAAACCAATGATTCAAAATGCATGAGAGGGAAGAAAAGACGGGTGGAAACACTCCACAAGAGTTATAAAATGAAGGAAACACACTTCATTTGGTATTATTGGCTTATCAAACTTGATTATGTTGCTTGTGTTGTTTCGTCGGGTTACTTGCTGTCTAGAAAGAGTTTTCCAAGCAGAAAACTCACCCTTTCTTTGGGGGACTTCGAGTGCCACCCTAGCGAGGTTCCTCCAGTATCATTCGGAGGAGATTTGTATAGATATTTCCAACATTTGTATTCAGTCTGCCCCAACAGTGCATATTTCTGGAGGACGCAGTGGTGGATCCAGTGTGCCCATTGCAACATTATTTCGGAGGGCTATTTCTAGGAGAAATTAGGAGAACAAGGCTCAATATATTTGTTGGCTATTGGGTGAGTTTGAGGGCTGGAAGTGGCAGCAATATTCAGGAATGATTTTGCAGACTCTGTGGCCAGTGCAGAAGAGAGAAACTAGGCATACGCGGGAGATAGAGTTTCAGCCAATGGGAATATTGCTTGTTAGGAGAAATAAAGGAAGTATTGTTGGAGTTAATAGTTGCATTTCAAGAGTGTATGGGGAGAATTTTGCTGGTGTATTGGCAAATAGTGTGCTTTAGAAGATTTGAAGGATGTAGGGCCTTTTGGGGATCGATTTTGGAAGGTCAAAACAAGGCCAAACCATTTCTGGGTTTTTGACAAGGACCCCATATATAAATTTGTAGATTTTTTTGAGCACCAAAGGTGGGGTTTTCAGCCATATCTCTACAGTAGACAATGTAGAATTGTTGGGGACTACACAGTGTCTTTTTGGGTGTCGATTTTGGAAGGTCAAAACTAGGTCAAACCATTTATGGGTTTATCTGGTTTTTTGACAAGGACCTCAAAAATAATTTTGCAGAATTTTTTGAGCATCGGAGGTGGGGTTTTCAACCATATCTTTGCAGCAAACAATGCATATTTGTTGGGGCAACATAGAGAAATGATTGGACAGTTTTTGGGTTATCATTGCTTCACCTTGGCATTGCTCTGATTGCTAAAAAGAGGCAAGCCCAAGTGTATTCCTTCCATATATTTGTACTCTTGCACCAGTGGTAATAAAATGGTTCAACTGCTTCCATATTTTTTTTATTGTTCTCGAGGTTTACTAAATTGTTTTAAAATTTTATGTGGTGTAAATTTTCTATTTGCTTGCATATCAAAGTTTTTCCTATTTTGGAACATTACATACTATGGATATAGATAATGAGCCATCCATGCTTGAGTTGGACCTTGCAGATGAACCTATGGCACCCATGGATCCTTTGGATCCTCCTATGAGGGAAATAACTCTCTGGCTTTGTGATACACTACAGGATGTAGAGAGACACTTAGCTCTAAGAGATACCTTCAGAGAGAGTAAGAATCATCACAAATGTCAGGGATATGCTGCTTTGATGAGTGGCATCATACAATTTGAACCTTGCAGTTATAAAGAAGTCGTGAAGGAACAAGTTTGGAGAGATTCCATGGCCAAGGAATATGAGTCTATCATGAAAAATGATATATGGGAGGTGGTTTTGAGACTTGAGGGGAAGTCTATTGTGACTTCCATGATCCAGTGGATCAAAATAACAAAATTGAAAGTGTGTGATAGAGCTCGAAACATGTACGGTTGGATAGATCTCGGCGATCTGAATCCAACGTAGCTTGTTTCACTAAAATTTGACATTGGATGCTCCCAGAAACATGTTCTGATCGTTTTGTCAAACAGGCGAATTTTGGTGAAAAAGGAAAACTGACAGGAAATTTTGGGTTAGTGGCAGGCTGCCATGTGCCCTCTCCTGATTGGTTCAGGAATTTGAATTTTAATGGGCCTATGGTTGGATGACAAGTGGCATTATGTGATTGGTTGACTCGTAGCATATTTTTATTGGTTAATGCACTGTTGTGGTGGCCCAATGAGGAAGCGCTACATGGGCCAACCAGTGGCTGCCACGTGATCTCCTAATGGCGACCAAAATTGGTTTGAGGGCCGAATAACACCCTCAGGGATCGAAACAGTGACCACATATCTATCATAAAAATCCAACTCCAACGCGCCACATGTTTCTTGTTAAACATATCAAAACGAAACATTGATAAGGTTTGGATTGGTGCATACTAGGGGAGGGGTCAGGCTAAGTCCTAGCACCTAGCCACCCTTGTGCCACAGAACCGCGGGCAGGGGACCGAGGGCTAGGGCCTAGCCCAACCCACCGTGAAGGTCACGACACCCACACATCAAAGCCTATTCGCATGATCAAACACCAAAAATCAGAGCAAAAATGGAAGGGGGTTAGCCCCGGGTTGTATGACCCCACCATAAGATGACCAACACGACATAATTTTAGAGGGCCAGCTCACGGGCGCCAACCCTAGGTCATATCAACCACCATATGTCCAGGAGCACGCAGTTGGAGGGGCCAACACCTAGGGGCCAAGGCAAGTTCACATGCATGAGCATAAGACTAGGGGTGCGCGCCAGCGAAGTGGGCCAAACAACAACTTGGAATCTCAGCCCCCTATGTGGTCATATGGCCACTGCGGGACCATAATTTGGCACTGGGAGTTGTGCCCTTAAAGGTGCTATGATTTCACTCGCCGAGCGGGAATAGTGCCAGGTTTTGTGCACCGATTCCGCATTTGGGGCGCTCGAGCCAGGTTGAAGCTGAATTGTAGGATGGTTGGCTGCAAAATTTGGAGAAAGGAGAAAACAAGCAGAACTTTCTCAAATTTTGACCAAATGAAGTGCAGAAAGAATTAAAACAGGGGTTTTTAACTATTCTTGAGCCATTGGAGTCATTGTTTCAACATTTTGAGCACTGTAACTTGATGTAAACACATGTTTTTGAGCATAATGGAAGAGGCCCAACACTGGAAGCTGGACCAGGAGATGTAGCCCAAGAGAGGGGTGAACTCCTTTATCATTTGTTGATTTATGTTTGTTGTTATGGTATTGATGGCTTCTTTAGTTTCCACAAAATTGAGTTAAAGCATGTTAATTTGTTAAGGAAATTAATGTAAATATTTAAAAAAATTTTGATCATTACACTTGCACATTGTTAAGAACTCTTCAAGTTTCACATATAAATCATTCCAAGGGGCTATACAAAATAAAACATGTAGCTGATGGTAGCATTGAGAATATTACGGCAAGATTCATGGCCAAAGGATTCTCCCAGAAAGAGGGAGAAAATTATGATGAGATATTTGCACCGATTGCCTGATACACTACCATTTGGTCCATCATTGCTCTTGCTGCTAACCAGGGTTGGAGTCTTCATCAGATGGATGTGAAGACAACCTTTCTTCATGGCATACTTAAGGAAGAGGTATACGTGGAACAACCTCAGGGATTTGAGGAAAATGACAGGGAAATCCATGTTTACAGATTGAAGAAAGCCCTCTATGGATTGAAGAAATCCCCCAAGGCTTGGTATGCTCGGATCGATGGATACCTAATGATGCTAGGATTTACCAGAAGCAGGGTTGATTTGAACATCTACTCCAAGGTTGTCCAAGGCATACCTTTGATTTTGGTTCTATATGTTGATGACTTATTCTTGACAGGAGAAGAGCCTCTGATCATCTAGTGTAAGAGGGAGTTTGCCTCTATGTTTGAGATGAAAGATCTTGGATTGATGCACTACCTCCTAAGCTTAGAGGTGTGGCAAAGACCTAGTAATATTTTTCTTAGCCAAGGAAAATATGTTGTCAAGATCCTAGAGAGATGTGGGATGGAGGATTGCAAATTTGTGGCCACGCCAATGGTGGAAAACTTCAAGAAGTTATGTGGTGAAGTTGCAGGACTAGATCTATCAAATCCTTCTATCTACCAATAATTGATTGGGGCTCTAATGTTTTTGGTCAACACAAGACCAGACATATGTTTTGATATTAACACCTTGAGCCAATTCATAGTGGAAGCTTTGCATGCTCACTGGGTGTCCACAAAACATGTACTAAGATATCTCAATGGGACAATCAACTATGGACTGAGATATACCTCCGACGATGAGTTGAGACTACAAGGATATACAAAAGCAGATTGGGATGGGAGCGTTACTTATAGGAATACCACATCAAGGTGTTGTTTTAGCTTGGGGCCTGCCATGATTTCTTGGATGAGAAGGAAGCAAAAATATATCGTCTTAGTGTAACCGACACAGAGTACATTGCAACTAGTATTGCTAACTGCGAGGTAGTGTGGTTGCATAAACTCTTTGCAAAGCTATTTGAGTAGGTGCTTGATACGACCATGATATACTGTGACAATCAAAGCAGGATCTGAGTTTCAAAGAATCCAATATTTCATGACAGGTTGAAGCACATAAAGATCAAGTAACACTTTATCAGAGATATGGCACTACGAGGAGCAGTGAGGCTCGAACACATCTCAACTGATGGGCAAGTTGTAGATATTCTCAATGAGTTGTGCCGAAAGTGAAGTTCATATTATTTAGAGAGCAACTTGGAGTGTGGGTGAATGTATCCCTCCCTGAGAGGGAACACCACTAATCGAGAACGTTGAGCATATGCTTTCCCCTGCCTTTATGACTAGCCACGGACTTGGTGAAGGAGGTTGTGCAGCCAAAATCTTGGGTGAGGGTACTCCTTAAAGCCATGGAATTGGTTGAGTACATACCCTAATATGCATTTTACCCACAAGTCACCCTTTTAAAAGGGCCATAGACTTGGTTAATCTTGTTGGGATTTCCTCCCATCTTAGTCGGACAAGAAACTTAGGTGTGTGTGATATTTACCAAGGGTAGACACACTTGCCATGGACTTATTTGTGGTAAATTGATCTCCCTAAAGTATTGGATGTAGGTGTTATGCTAATAGATTACTAAGGATCAAGTTAGAGGGGGTTATTCAGTGGACATAGGGTGTGTGATATTTACCAAGGTCAATTATGATTTTCACGAACTTGGTTGTGGTAAATTGATCCCCCCTATTGTCGTGTGGATCATTATTTTGTTGATTTATGCTAGCATCAGATGTGCCCTAAGTCTCAAATTTTGCAGGGAGGTTTGGGCACATGTATTCCAAAGAACCCAGAAATCGTTTTGGGAAATTCCACCTAGAGACAATTTTAAAATAATTAATTATTTTTAATGGGTCCCTAAGTCTAAACTTAGGAAATTAAAATAATTAATGGGTACTAATCTAACCATGGGTGTAACTTCTAGAAGAAGACGAGGATCGAGAAGAAATGAGCTTAGCCATTGATTAGCTTCTAATATGGGTTATTGAATGTCAACAAGAAGATTATTTAAGGAGGCTTGAGGGTCATTTGGAAGACATACAGAGTTGATCAGTCAGATCGAATCCCTGAAGCTAGAGCAACACAGTGATTTTGTGGTGATCATGCAGAGAGTGGAAAATATATTTTTAGTTGGATAATCTTCTCCGGAGCCAAGAATATGCAACAGAGAAAGACATAGAGGAGGCAATATAGTGCCTAGTGAGGGTGACACAGAGCCAAGAAGGGCTCACGCAGAGCAGCACAATGTCTTCCAAGCAGAAGTCTGAGATTTTGCTAAGGGTTTGATGTTCTAAGACAGGAGGACTGAAGTTGAAGCTCCTGAGAGCAAATCGATCCAATAGAGAGGTGGTGTAGTACCTCAAAGGCAGTGACGCAAGCCCACGCAATGACTGTGTAGGGGCAGCACATAGGTAGCCGAGGACTCATTGGTTCAGCTGCTGGATCAGTCGGGACTTGCAGTGTAGAGTGAGGTAATCTCACTAATTTCTTATGTCGAGTGATATTCTCTGTACTGGATTACCGACAAGGCAATCAATGTTTGTATTCAAAAATAACTATTGCTTAATAATAAAAACCCTCAAAACTGTTGCACCGGTTTTCCCACATTGGGTTTTTCTGGGGACATTTGTCCAAAAATAATGGTGCCCTATGTGATGTTTTTCTCTTTTGCTTAGTTTTCTTGTTTCGGCACATTATTTTAATTAAGTGAATCTTGCAGCGTATGTATTTCGATATTTTCCGTAGGAAACTGCAAGTAATTTGTTTAAAGGAATTTAATAAATAGGAGAAATATCATCAGTTATTGCAGTAGGGATTTCAGGTTTAGGAATTTTCACATGGTATCATAGTAGTGCAGGTGAGACAAGAAAAATAGTGCCTGAGGACCCAACGCTGAGCAGAGAAGAAGGTCAAATAGCTGCAGGAGGCAGTAGTTCAAATCCCCAAAGGGATTGCACACTCTAGGCCAAAAAGACTGAATTCTTGAGGAAAGCCTCTGTGAGTCAATAGAGAGGAAAGACTTCCAGATTGAAATCTTGCCAAGCCAAAGGGAGTAGCGCAGAGCCTCATCGTGAGGAAAGAGCTGGTGGAACGCAGTTTTCAGTAGGTAGATTTCTGGGCTAAAAGATGTTAGAAAAGAGAGGAGAAACACAGTGAGGGGATTTTTCCTCAGTAGACTTCCCGCCAAGAAGTGTGTTTTCTTATTGTCTGAGTAGTAGCAGTAAGAGACAGAGAGGATCAGTTCGACATTTTTGTGGTTGAGATGGCACTAGTGGCTTGAGAGATCATGACAGGTTGGATGGGGCATCCAATTATGTGATCTAGAAGGCAAGGATGTTGTGCCTTCTAGATGAGCATTTTGTCAAGGCCTATGTCGACAGCATGGTGGCTGAGCCTATAGATCTAGATCCACTGAAGAAGTACAAGGGAGAAATGGTGAAGGCCAAGAGGTTGATCCTAGATGGAGTAAAGGATCACGTGGTATGTCACATCGCTAGCAAAGGGATTGCTAAGGAGATGTGGGATGCCTTGGCGACACTGTATCAAGGATCATCCGAGTAGTGAAAAATGTACTTAGAGAAGAAATTGAGATCTGCATAGATGCAGAAGAGGGAGCGCATTAATCTGTTCCTCATGAAGCTTCAAGAGACCCATATGAGTTAGCAGTTGTAGGGTCTACACCTCCAGGTTCTGAGATGGTGAGACTGACCCTAAATTCAATCTTAGAAGAGTGGCGAGTCTTTGTCTAGAGCATCCTGGGTAGGGTAGCTTTGCCAGACTAGGATAGTATGTTGGCATCTTTTAAGCAAGAAGAGCTTAGGAGAGATCTAGTCAAGTGTAAGCTTAACAGAAGCAACCTCAGTGGGTCGAAGCCCAAGGAGGAGGAAGAGAATGCAACCCTTACATCCAAGGGGCAGTCAGAGCAACATAGGTGAAAGAGGACGTCTCGAAGATCAAATGCTTCAGGCGTGATGAAGTGGGTCACTACGCAACACAGTGTCCTTTCAAGAAGAAGGACAAAGACGAGAAGAATGATCCAAAGGCTGCACCGACGAAGATCGAGGAAAATGAATTTTCCATGAGAGATGAGATACCTCTAGGAGGGAGCTAGGTTGATTTAGAGTTGTAGTTCAAAAGAGCTACAGATGGGTAGGATCCTTGAGGAGCCCACCTTGCAGATCAATTCCTTGCTACGGGAGCCCAAATCAAAAGTAGCAAGATGGACCAGTGTCAGTGCATAGGAGTGTTGGAGCGACAGATGCTATGGCTAGAATGCCAAGTCTAAGCAACGTAGTGCAGGGAGGAACATTGTAGTAGCAACAACAACGCAATGGATTTAGAGGGATAACGGGGAAATAACAGCAGTAAGATCTTCAACATCGAGATGCATCTATGTTGAACACTTGTTTAGATTTTTGGATGCTTTTTAGTTGCAGTGCAGATAAAATGATAGAAATGGAAGTGCTAGCAACAACACAGATGTAGCACTTGAGAGGGAGTTGTAGTACAAATGCAATATTGACAGTGGCAGTGTCAACAATAGTACAGTTGCAACAGTAATGCCATGGTTGGTGGAAAACATATCAGACATTAGCAACGCAAAGGACAATGTTATGAAGTCAGGGTGATGCTTCAATGGGAGGCATTACTAGAGCACATTCCTCACTAAGAGGGAGTATTGATTTCTGATAGCATCAGATTTTCCCTAAGTCTCAAATTTTGCAAGGAGGCTTGGGCACATATATTCCAAAGAACCCATAAAAAATTTGGGAAATTCCACTCAGAGACAGTTTTATTAAATTAATTAATTATTTTTAATGGGTCCCTAAGTCTATACTTAGGAAATTAAAATAATTAATGGGTCAATTTGTCGACGCGTTTCGAACCAACCAGTGTGGTTCATCGTTAGGACAAGTTGAAGATCCAATCTGAGCAATGCAATAAATAGGGACAACAGGCCATTCCAACAGCTACATTGACAGGGTAATGGTTAACCAGACCTCTAACAGCTAGGTTTGACCAGGCCCCAGGGGGAGTGACCTAAATTTATTTAATTATTATATATATCCATTCATTCATTATTATATAAATATGATTATTACTAATATTAATATATTTATTTTCATTATCCTTAGATAATATTAATAAAATTCATTATTTATTTAAATATTTAGAATGGTAAATATCATATATTATTTCTAAATCAAGGACCTAATTTAATTACTATTTTATTAATATATTTATTTATTTTAATATATATTTACCATAAAAAATCATTAATAATAATATCAATATTTTTCTGCTACGGAGGTGACAATTTTGCCCTCCGATGATGTAATTTGTTGGACAATTAAATTGCCCAATAACCCCTGTGCATGAAAAACCAAGCTACATGGACCATGTGGTCACGGGTTGGGCCTTAATGCCCACCCCTGCCGGCTTAGCACCTTAACTGTTGGGGTTGTGGTCATCTGGTGCTCCATGGGGCCAAGGGCTGGGCCAATGACCCACCCTTTCTACTGGGCTCCCGTTGTCTATGCGCGGGGTCACATGAGTGTGGCAGGACTAGAAGTTAGTCACCTTTTAAGCACCATCCGCCGAGCGCTTTTCTAAACTCTGCCACAGTCTTGTCGATTCCATATGACCAAGGCTAAGGCTAGGGCTAAACCCCCTCTCTGTTGGCGCTTTCCATGTTAATGTTAATGTCATATGAAGAGATTGGTGTTCCAGGGGCTGGTCCACTTTTGTAAGCGTCCATCCTTTGCGCTATGGTCATATGCTTGTTGCTGTGACTGGGGGTCGGGGTTGGCATCCTGACCCCTTCCCCCAATTGAGTGCCAAATAAACTTCAAATATTGGTTTTGTGCTATATGGGTTAAGACCCACTTGTAGAGTAGTCGGCAGAGCACTGTAATGCTACCCTGAAGGTCGGGGGTTCAAGTCTCGCTGGGCCTCAGGCCAAGCACACCAAAATTTTATTATGCTCTATAAGTGCTACGTGGTAACCCATGATTGGGCCACACAAAACCAATCAAATTCGACCCCAAACCGATGAACTAGAAGATGCCACTTGTTAGCCCCCAATTGGCCCGCACATGCATAGTCACTCTAGAAGATGTCAACTGTACGGAAGCCTAGTCAGCTGCCCAATCAACAACCTTGCTCATCTTTTAACTATTGGGTCAAATGATCAAAACACGATAAGTTGAGCATACGATGTTGGATTGAGGTGAAACGAACGTTGTTGGATTCATAACGACAAGCACTTCGACTTGATGCCAGCTTCAAGACTTTCTGGGAGATTTCAGTTTTCAGCTAAAATTTGATCACCTGATCACTATAGGTAGTTGTGCCTTAGAATAGTTATATGTATGTAAGATGAGTTGTGTGCGGAAGGATAGACTCCCTTCCTATACTCTTGTAACATTCTTCATGTTAATACATTAAGACATCCATCTTAGTGCCACCCATACTTCTTTGTTATGATTTCTTTACTTGGTTTAATGTCATTGGTTCTTGCATTTTCGGATGGCTAAGTATTGGCAAATAATGACTAAGTCTTTTAAGGCCATGCTTATTGTTAGAGACCCTAGTTGTGTTGAACTCAAGCCCAAATCTAACAAGTTGTAGCTAGAGGTGTAGTTACGGGTAAGTCCTTAAGTGAAGGTGTGTAGTTTAATTGTAGTAGGTGCAAGTTGCTCAAGCCCTTGCGGCTGACGCAAGGTAGTGCCACATGACCTAGTATAGTGAAAATGAAAATTTTTAGTTAGGACCTGCAATTTTGTGACACCTAATCTTTAATGATACAATATGAAGACCTTAATGTGAAGCAACATCATTGTGTGTAGAGAAAAACTTAAAAAGTGCACCACACTTGTTTTTCTTAGGAATGTAATCAAATTAAAAAAAAAAAAAAAAGAAAAGAGATATATATAATATATATATATATATATATATATATATATAACTCTTTTTCTTACGATGCAATCTGATTGCATCATAAGAAAAAGAGTTAAAAATTTTTTTAATTAGTTTTTTCTTTGATTGCATCCTAAGAAAACGACCCTGGTGTACTTTTTGACCACATGATAACCCATTAATGATTTGTAAGAAGACATAAAGCAACATCATAATAATTTGTGGAAAAAACTTAACCACATGAAATAACCCATTAATAATTTGTAAGAAGGCATATTTTTCAACCTTGTCACGTACCTTCAAGTCTTGGACTATCAACATATTTCTTTAAATTCCACGAAAACAATTTTAAGTCAACATATTTCTTTTAGAACATGCACTTGAAGCAAATTGAGAAAATCAAAAAACGTTTGATCATGAACAAGTTTAAAATAAAGTTCGGCTCCTTATGAGACAATGTTGAGTGAAACATGAGCAACTCCCATTGAAACAATTGTTATGGTGCATCTCATAAGGTACCTAGCAAGAATTGAGCAAATGAGATAATGTAGATGACCTAAAGTTATCATCAATGAAGGCATGAGTGAAAGAAAGAAATCATGGATGAGACAAAACAACAAATAGATGCAAAAATGTAATATTTTACCTCAATGCGTGTCCCACATATAGCAAGGAATTAAATAATTAAGTTTTGGAGAAGTTTCATAAACGTATATGGGGAAAAGAGCTGGGTAAAAAGAAGAAGTACTACGTTCAGGAATTCAACCCCACTTGTGGTATCCAATAAAAAGAGTACACTGGAGTTAGTATTCCACGTAGAGCAAAGATTCTTATTGCTTAGTTAAGAACTAACTCACATCAACTTTCGTGCGAAATAGATCAGTGGAAAAGACCTAAAGAAGCTTGGGAAGAGTGGGTGAGTACTTTTGCACTTCTAAAGTAGTGGAATAGGAAAAACATTTCATTTTGGAATGTGATGCTTTTAAAGACATCAGAGACAATTACAACAATATGTTAACATCGATTCCTTGGCATTGTCTTTTTAATAAAAAAACTCTTAGAAAGTTAGATCAACTCATCATTAATTTGAGTAATAAAAAAATTAAATTGCAAAAAACTAAAAACAAGAACACAAAAAATTCCATAAACTATTTTTGTTTGCACGACCTTAAAAATTTCATTCATTCTTATAATTTTATTTAAAAAATATTAAAAATATAGAATGGAAAAATAATAAGCCATTTCAATCACGTAGAACCATAAATTTCAAAGTGAAATTTACTCAGGAGTGCAATTAAATGTCAATCCATTGCCACAGTCTCGGAAATGGTTAGACGAATACTAAATTTTTATTTTCAAACAAAAATGAATAAATCGAACCAGTCACTTCCCCTTTGGCAAACACACCAAAAATGTTCGAAGAAAATGCAAGTCCGTCTTTCTCAGAAAAAAAAACGCGACTCTAAACGTTACAGGTACACGGAAATATAAATTT
>APFE030233782.1:0-12879 GCA_000404065.3 Pinus taeda
ATAGTGATGCTTAATAATTAATCTTAATGATAGTAATATAACATAAATAAAATAGTTTTTTAGTAATTAATATTCATTTTTAATTATTATTATTATTAGTAATATCAATACTGATACTAATATTTATTTTGTAATATTTATTATTAGGATCACTATTATTGGCTAGTTAAGTATGGTTCATTATGAATGTATGAGTTCTTTATTTGTGCATGATTAGTTAATTGAGGACTAACTGCATTGCATGATATGTTCATGAGACTTAGGGTATTTTTTATTAGTGATTACCTATGTGTATGTAATAGAAGGTCAACTTAGTATGCATTATCTCTCTCACAAAGAATAATATTCATATGTATTTCATTCATTCTTTGAAACAATCCAAATTCTTTCATTCTCTTCAGTCTCAAGCTTTCTTCTTTGCAACTGGATTTTTTTGTGTGGAAGTTATCCAACAATTTTATATGGAATTAGAGGACAAGAGAAACTCACAAAAAGAAGCATATATATTTTTTTTGCATGACACAGATTGTAGCACTCATAGAGAATGGATAAGTCCCCATCAGTAGTATTCACGTCATTCAATAATTTTGAATGGAAACAAAAAAATCTCTTTCTACTTGTTATCATTGTGACAAACACCCTCCAAAATTGTACTTACATCCAAATTTTGGAGTCTCTTTAGGATCTTGCGATTTGTAGTTCTAATTTGTTCATAGTCACCTCATGGTTGGTCATGTTGTCTAAGTGCTCAAGTTTTCCTCTAAAATTCTAAGTGTTAAAGCCACTTGCTTTCACATGCCTAGATTGAAACATAACACACCCCTTCTTAGCAAACCTAACACTCAATGTGTACCTGTGGCACTCACTATCTACCCTTGGAATTTAGGGCTTGTGCAGTTCTTGATAATAATTCTTTTGGATGATAATTCTTGTGAAATTTTTAGAAACATATATTGCCTAACTCATAGATAGTAATGGTGTAAATAATAGTTTTGAATTTTTTAAAGATTACTTTTTTACTTTATAAATAAGATTCTACTGTAAAATGAGGTGAGGTTAGGAAAGCTCCTTTTTCCTTTGTAAGTAAACTTCTACTTTAAAAGTAAGCTTCTACTTTAAAATGAGGTTTTGAAGTTTTCATAAAATGAATTAATAAATGATTTTTTTTTTTGTTTTTATATCTATCTATATAAATATTAATTCTTAATGGTATGAATAGCGTTGGAAGTCATCCGAAAAAAACAAGAATAACATAGATAAATATTTAAAATTATTGTTTAGAATTTTTTTTTGGGTTAACTTAATCCCTCCCCAAAATATTGAGAAACATAGATAATTGTTTCTGAGTTTCATTCATACTTGCACGTCTTGGTTAAAGTGTTGATTTAAATTTTATAACATTTTCAACCAGATTGGTAGTTTAGTTTGTTCTCACATTTTCTAATGGAATGTTATGTTAAACGTTTATTGTTGGGCCAACTTTAGTGTACTGCTAGAAAAAATTTCACTCAGCAAAATAGAAGACGGTAACTAAGTGTTCGGAAAAACCATCAAACCCACCACAATCAAACTAAATAGAATCTTCAACTGATTAAAAATCACAATAAATCCCTCGGTAAAATAATTTAATTATATGATATAAATAAATATATATATATAATATATAAAATATATATATATAATATATAATATATATATAAATATATAAATATTATATATATATATTATATATCGAAAGGGTTTCTTATCCGAGGAGATGCAAAATATTTTGGCAAAAGAACCATTACCCAAATGAATTGATATATCTAGCAATGTTATCGTAGGCTTGGGCAGCCTCCTCTGTGGTGTCAGCTTCCAAGTCAGGCTTGGGCACTTTTACTGCCACATCATTGATGATGTCAGCTTCCAAGTCATACATACAGGCCAATGGGATTGTGCTCGTGGCCCCTTGGAGGAGAGACAAAGGGGGCCACTTGCCCTAGTTTTTCTTTGAATTCCTTTGTTAAATGAAATCACACCCCCTTAATGATTTAACACTACATTGATTATTTCCCCCCACAATTTCTTAAGGATGACCCATCAGGTATTGTAGGGGCCATGCAGGGCTACAGGATGTGGGGCTTTGATAAGGCCAATATGCGGTATTCACTATCCCTAGGGTCCCCGACCTCCAATAAAGCATACCGCCACATGGATGACAGCAAAAGGGCTTGCTCATCCTTATCTTTGCATGCATTTCCTTCATAAAATGAAATCATCCCCTTTCACTATTAACACTATTAGCGTATTCCCTCCCCCCCGCAATTCCTTAAGAATGGCCCATTGGTATTGCAAGAGCCATGCGGGACTGCGGGATTTGTCTGTTGCCGATTTCCAATGAGCCTATGAATTTCAAGGGCCACCGATATGTCTAATAGGATGATGTGCGAGACTGCGATGATGCGAGATACAAGATTACAGGGTGCTTAATATGCTTGAATTTCTATGCATGGGATCCTCTGACAAGCTCTTTTCCTCCATTTCAAGGCACCAGAGCTTCTGATCTTCAACAAGCCATATTTTCTTATCTAGAAGTCCATTTTATGACTTCTATATACTGTGGTAAATCTCGTTCTAGGCACTATGCAATGGAGTGGGTTTGACTTGGCTTTGAGAGCTTCTGTGACCTGGGAAGGTGGCTTCAAACTTCACCTCTCTTGGGCAACCTTGACCAACTAAAACCTAAAATGTAGTGAGTGACAACATTGGCTCCAATTGGGGATAGTGCCTTGCTGGCAAGGTGTTGAGAACCTGCGGACTAGTAGTTTTCCTTCCATTGGGCATGGAGTCATTCCTAAAAAAAATATAAGTCTGTCAAAATGGAATTTTTCCATCATACTCTGAAAAATTCAAATAACAATTACAGTAGGCATGCACACACACTAGTATTTACCTGCAGACTACTAGTTTTCATTCCATCGAGCATGGAGTCATTCCTAAAAGAAATATAAGTCTGTGAAAATGGAATTTTTCCATCATACTCTGAAAAGTTCAAATAACAATTATAATAGACACGCACACACACCAGTATTTACAACGAGTGTAAAATGGATACCTATAGTTTTAAAAATAAAATTTGAGCAACTGACCATTTATTGGTAGTTCCAAAAATTCACCATCCAAGTTTTCAAGCAGGTAAGTGTTATTTTCCCTATATTCTGCAATATTTGAGGGGCTGAACCATAGTGGATAAAATTTCCCATGTTTGCCTTTATCCTGCCATCAGATATCCCACTTGAGAACCAACTCTCTCAGCTGAAAAGGTCGGTCCTTTACCCTCTTGTCGAACCAAGATTTCATTTTATTTTGGTAAGTGGACATATTGGTCCCAATTTATTCTCTATTTTCGTGAAGCTCGACTAATTGATTTATCCTTGTAGTTAAGGAATTTGGCTCTTCTTATGCCTCTTGCAGTAATATCGCCACTGGCATTACTAATTGGATCAGAAAGACTGCAGCCTTACCATATACTAGCTCAAAAGGTGATTTCCCCGTGGATCGTTTAGGTCTTACCTGGTTGACCCATAAGGCGAAATTCAGTTGGGAGTTTGAGTTTCTATGATTTTCAACAATCATCATTTTTAGCACCCTTATGACAGTCTTGTTATAGGCCTCAACTAAACCATTACCTTGAGGATAATAGGCAGTGGAGTGCTCGATGATGGTATTGAACTTATGACAGAAGTTGGTGAACTTGGAAGATTTGAAGACTTGGGAATTATCAATGATAATTTTGGAGGGATACCCAAAACGAGACAATGTATTATCCTCCATGAATTTGATTACCATTGCATCTGTAGTATTTCTGGATGGGATGGCCTCTACCCACTTGGTGAAATAGTCAGTGGTTGTCAATATCCACTTGTGTTGGTCAGTGGATGGTGGTTTTATTTCTCCAACGAAGTCCAGTCCCCACTATCTAAAAGGTTCCTCCACATGCACTGCAATTAGGGGGAGAGGAGAAAACGTTTTCCTTTCAGTAAATACTTGGCACTTCTGGCACAATCTTTCTTGGAAATGAACATTCCCAAATAGTGTATCCAATAGAACCCTACCTTAAGAATTTTATGTGTCGTTGTCTTCCAGATGAAGTGTCCCCCACAGTCTCCTCTGCAAAAATATTCTATCACCTCATGGGTTTCACCCTCCACCAGACATAACAACAATACCCATACTAGGTCCTTCCAGTAGATAAGGCTATAGGATATGATATATTTCTGCTATTGCAACCTCAATGCTCGGTATTTGGAGTTATCTACCCCTAACGATAACCTCATGAACAAGAGATAATGAACAATGTTCTTATACAAGGGAGTTCCATCATATTTGGCATAAATGTTTTGCTCAAATGTTCTAATCCCGCTCTGATGATCCTCGAGCCTGCGCTCCTCTGTGATCAGGTTTATTCCAAGAACTTGAAAGTTGGATTGAGATAAAATCTTGGCTAACCCCTAGCCTTTCATAAGCTCGATAAGCTTTATTTGTAGCTCATATTCTTGTATTTTAGTTATCCATCGGCCCCTCTTTCCTTTATTTTCTCCCTGCACTAATATGTCCTTGACCGCTGTCATTGGGACAAACACTGTGATTTCCAATTAGAGTAGGTACATATGAAATGCCTTTAGATCCTTGACTAGTGCATAGGCTTATTTCTCCAATATATTGTATTTCAGCGTAGTATCCCTCATGACATGACTTAAAAAGGTAATGGGTTTCTCGTAACCTTCTTTGTTTTTTGTAGCAGTACAAAAATGATAGTATGTGGAGAGGTGAAAGAAAATATGCAGAAAGGTATTGAATAGTCTGGGTTGGCTAGTACCAATGCCTCAGCTAGCGCTTCTTTGATTTTGATGAAAGAATATTTGGGGGCAGAGCTCGACCTAACTTCATTTTATTTCTTGAGCATGTCTATAATACCCTTGACAGTTTCTACGTAATTGGGTACGTCCTCCTCAAGAAATTTATTCTCCCTAGAAAGGCTTGAACTTCTTTCTTATTTCTGGTCAAGGGAATAACGTTGATGGCTTTGACTTGTTCAGGATTAATCTTTACTCCTTCTTGTGCTACTATGTGTCCAAGTAGCTTCCCCTCACTTAGGGTGAACTGGGATTTCTTAGGATTCAAAGAGAGACCATACCTCCTGCATTTTTCAAAAGTGAGCTTTAAATGGAGGATGTGCTCCTCGTCAGTCTTGGAAAAAACCGTGATGTTGTCTAGGTAGACCACCATGAATTTGTCTTGCTCTCCTATGAAAGCTATTTCCATGGCTCTTTGAAATGTGGCCCCTGCATTCATCAGCCCAAAATGCATGCAGACATACATGAACGTTCCCCATGGGGTGGTGAATGCAATTTTGTTTTGATCCTTAGGGTGGATTAGCACCTGGTTGTAGCCAGATAATCCATCAATCATGGACATTCTGGTTGAACCTACCACCTTACACAGTATATGATCCATCTTGGGCAATAGGTAGTTATCTTTTAGCGACACCCTGTTTAGATTTCATAAATCAACACACGGCCTTATCTCTCCGTTCTTTTTCCGAACTGAGACTAAATTAGCTACCCAATCAGAGTATCTTAAAGGAACTATGATCTTTGCATGCAACATCTTCCTTACCTCCCTTTCAATGGACATGAGTAAGAGTGGATTTATCTGTCTAAGTTAATGTTTACATGGATTTATCCCACTCTTCAAAGGAAGCTTATGTTGAATGATATTAGTATCAAATTATTTCAAATCATCATTAGACCAAGAAAGTACATCTTTATAAGTTTTGAATAGATCTAAATACCTTTTCTTCTATTGCATGCATATTCCTTTTGAAAGCATGATTGTCTGGGGCTCTTCCTCTGATTCGATGTTGTAGTCTTCTACTTGATCATATATCTCCAAGGCTATTGGCTTGGAGACTATGTCGTCCTTATTAAAAATCCTTTCTAGTGGGACCGGTAAGCGAGGGATGGTATTCCCTCCCAATTGCAAAATTTTATTCCCAACCATTGTGTCTTTCCATGAAGTGGCTTCTTGATCTTCTTCTTCTTTTTCTTGATTGATGGTGTAGTGGGAAAACTCCCCATTTACTTCTGTGAACCTTTTTATCTGCTCGTAATCCTTGAATACCTACCAGTGCTTGATATTATCAGGTATTGAAGGTTCATACCTGACTTCTACCTCATATCTGAGGAGCAGATTTTGCGGGGGCTTGAAGGTTCTTGCAACTACAAAAAGGGAAACTGCCATTCTGTTTCCTTCCCTGGGCAAAAATTGGATATTGAAAGCTGGGAATAAATTATCAATTAGGTCCCATACTTCATTTTGGTATGGCCTTAGTCTGCGGTGTGGGCCTGGAATTAGTCTCAGATCTACCTTATGACTAGCTCAGAGTCTCCATAGACCGAAAGGAATTCAATGTTCATATTTTTTTCTATTTGTAACCTAAGGAGCAATGTTTTTTACTCCACCACATTGTTTGTCACCTCAAATTTGAGCTTGAATGAGAGGGGTATCATGCTGCCTTCCGAAGATACCAACAACATTCCAGCTCCATTTCCCTCTTTTGAGTTTGCTCCGTCGAAGTACAATTTCCATTATTCATTTTCATTTAAGTGCTGGTATTTAAACTACCTTGCCAGGTGTATTGATGCTTCTTCTAAGAGGTTCTTATATTCTTCTAAGAATAGGAAGGAGAAGTCACCTTCTTTTCCATGAGCCGGGGAGTTTTCTGAGCCTTTAGATGGGGTCATAGTTTTCACAAACCTGGATTCCTTTTACAACATACATTGCTCTCCTCCAAAAGTGGGAATTGTGGCATAAGTAAGATCTATCTTGATAGAGGGCCCCACCTTGGAACCCCAAGATATTGATAACAACATTCTAGAATGAGGAGGAATATCAACCACCACTATGTCCATTACCACACTCTTCACCGGGATCTAAGCTAGGTTCACGACTAGGTCCTTTATCATCCCTAAGAACTTGACTCTCTTGGAGTCAAAGGAGTAGAGATCCTTGTATGGTTTGTTGATTTCCAATCCTAGTTGTTCCATTACCACTAGTAGCATGAGGTTGTGTGAGGCTTCAGAGTCTAACATGAAGTTATGTAATAAGAGATCGTGGATCACCAAAGTCACATACAAAGGTGCAGTAGAAGGATCAGGTTCTTCTACATGTGCCCTAGAAACAACCATTGGCCTCTCCTCTTGGAGGTTTAAACTATCATGGATTGGTTCTGAGGTAGAGGGATGCACGAATTGAGAGATTTAAGCTTTATAAGCAGGCTCCTTTAGAAGCTCAATCAGAGGGACATGAATCTTTAACTTTTCAAGCTCCTTCTAGAAGTTGAATGTAGGTTGGAATTTTTCTATACCTCTGAGCTCGGTTCCTTATTCATTACCACTGGTAGTTTTTAGCGAAGCAGGTGCCTCCTTTTCATTGTGTCCCTCTCAACTATTGCCTTCCTTATTTGTAGAGACTTTTATCTTGGAAGGGTCAGGATTTAGCTTTCCTTTCCATTTGTCCAGTATTGGAGGAATAACTTGGGGAGCAGTTTCCTCTTGTTTCTCTAGTTCTGTTGACCTCTTATTTGAAGATCTTATATTATATTTATGTTGTGGCTATGCTAGCATGAACTCTGCAAATTGTTTTCAATAATAATCTATATCTTCCTCATCTACTGCTTCTCCATAATAACTAACCTCCTAGTGAGCCATATTCTCTTGTTCTTCTTCAGGGAAAGTAGAATATAAATTTCCCTGCATCTAATATGTATTCGAGAATTGCTCGATAGGACCATGTTCTAACTATAGAGGATGAGGGATCTGGTTGATCTGCTCCTTTCTCTCCGTTGGAAGTATTTGCAATGAAGGTCTTCTATACTGTAGGTTGTAACCCCAGGTATTGACTTGAGAATTCTATCTGGAGAGGCTCTTGGTCTCAATCTCAAGCTTTCCAGCCTTCTGTGATAAACTCCTAATGAGTTTTTCTAGTTAATCCATCTTCAGGTTGATGATTCTCTATCTCGATGAGAGAAATTAGCCTCTTCTTTCCCTCTTTGTTCTGAGTAGGGTTTGGCTTTCCTCTTGACTTTCATGTTGAGGTGAAATTTGCTTCCACCTCAAGTGCATCTATTTGGAGTTGATCTAGAGTGATAGACTTCCTTTCCCTTAGAGTAAAGCCAAATTTAGACTCAAATTCTCCCAAAAAGGATACTCAGGTAGCAGCTAGAGGAGACTTTATCTCAGCTCGCAGGTTATTATATTGCTTGTTGAACCTCTTTATAAATTTTGAGATATCCTCTTTGGCTTCTTCTTTATGGTGTTAAACTTTGTGAGGAGGTACTCATGATTCCTCTTTTCACCCCATTTCTGTGTAAAAGAGTTTTCAAGTTGCTCCCAGGTGGTGATGGAGTCATTGGGTAGGGTTTTGAACCACTTTCTGACCTCTCCATCAAGGGACTATACAAAATGTCTCATGACTACATCCAGTTGTTCCACATTCAGGTTCTCAGCAAAAGAACTAAAGGTTTCAATGAGACTCTATGTTGTTTAATCATCTTCTTTGTTGAACCTGGGCAACTACTTTAGGTAGTCTGGGGGCATTGCACTCAGAGGCTGAGGTAAATTTAGAGGTGCATATTTATTTAGGAAAAAACTTGGAAGAGCCATCTGGATAAATCGAGGGGGATTGAGGTTTTCCTAAGGAACTTGGCCCAAAATCATAGTGGTGGGAGTGGTTAGACTGAATGAAGGGTATGTCAAGGCCTTAGGAATAACTGCTAAGTAGTGAGTAACAATAGGCTGAGAGCTAGACGAGGAATCTTCAAAGGTTGCTGAGATGGTAGTATTAGTAGGTGGATTTTATATTTCTAGACTTTCCTGAAAATTAATTTTTATGGGTCAGATACAAATGTTACTTTCTGCTGAGATGTATCTGAGCGAGTATGAAGCCTTTTAAAAGTCAGGGTGATAATTAATAATGGGGGGTTGTGGAGTCACCAATGTGATGTGAATGGAATCATAACAAACTTTCCTCCCAGGGGAAAGATCCTTCAATACATTCCCCAACAACGGCACCAAAAGATGTAGTCTCTCCCAGAGACAACCTTTGATTGATTATAAGACCAGTTCCTGGGAACATATAGATTTTTCTTATCTCATATGATTTTCTAGAGATAGAGACATCACACATAGTATATATGTATATATAATTTGTTGGTTCGTTCACCTAAAGGAGTAAGACATGAATTTTTGGGTACTTCTTCCCATATACAAATCTCATAATTATGTATAAAATAGTGGAGGTTGAGTAGTCCAAGGACTTACAGTTTAATAGAAATTTGTAGAGAAATTATAGAGGATGAGGAGGAAGAGTAACTCATCATATGGAGCTTATAGAATCAAGAATTCTATGCATAAACATAGAGCTTACAAGTTTAAGAATTCATATACTTATTTGAGTCAGAAGTAGATATAATAAGAAGAAGAGGGGCTATGTGTTATGAATCATGAAGAGCAACTCTTAAAGATATAATTTCAATAATCCATGCATGCACTATCATTAACAATGTTGATACAAGTGAATATGTGAAGAACTCATAGGAACATGCATAACATATTGATACCAGCGAATCTATGAGGAAGTCTTGAAATATCTCTAATAGAAGTAATTACATGAATTTAGAGAAGAAAAATGAACAAAATGAGTTTTAATAGAGGGAGGACATAGTGTAATACATAAAGGGGGAATCACCACCATTTCTCTTCATATTCTAGAAAATTTGTATTGTAAATCCACACAGTCTGAAAATAACATGTAGTGTTTCTTTAGATTTTTTAAACCTTTGTTAAGTCTTGATTTCCCCTATTTATCTGTAGAGGGGAGCAAGAAACTTCATTACAATAAAATATCTCTGGCCTAGTCTTAACTGTTGAGTCGACTTGCTATCTTAGTTGTATATGGCTATGTGGCCCAAAAAACATTACCGAATTAAAATCCTCCTTGAGAGGAGGCACGTTACAGTACAATAAATAGGTAAGAAATTCATATGTAAATAAATCAAATCTCTCCTTGTCCATCCTATGATCATCTATTCCTCGCGCTGCAATTTTCTCATGGTATGGCCTCTTATTCTACTCAATTGACCCCGCCACTTCTTCCTTTACTACATGAATGCCTTGTTTTGTGGAGTATGGAGTGGGTTCATTGTAAGTGCATGTTTTAGAGGTCCTTCATTGTGTAGAGGAGTGAGGCTCCATGGTGAGCCATTAAATCTTCTTGGGTCCCCACATACTGACCTACTACTGCACCATACTTCATTCACTGCTTCAGCTGCCGACCCAACCACCTTTAAGGCTCTGTGTCATGCTCTGAGACTTTATGGTAGCGATACTTTTATTTTTACAAACATTAAGAAACGTGAGCGTAGATGCACATTAGCCCACCTTTGGTTTTAGCCCCTTTCCACTATTTTCTTCATATGACTGGGGGCTATAACGAGGGGCTTAGTAATCAGGTGCCAAGGCCTTCACGCTCATGTCCGGGGGGCCTTTTTTATTTGTTACACATAATACCACATCCAAGTGCTTTATATGGTGTATCACTTGGCGTCTCCCTTTCAAACTTGCGATCACCAATCAACGGGATTGGTCGCACCAAAGATATCACAACCACAACCTCGGAGGAGGAGGACCTATTACCTTATTTCTCAAGGCTTGGTTGACTATCTGAACATGGGAGCCTTATAGGCTATATATCATAATATATCGTATGCGGGAGGAAAACCCCTACATATCGCAATCAAAAGCTGGGGAGGCTGAGGTGGAGGAGGGCTTTAACTTGTGTGATCATTGATCGCTGCTCTGTGGGGGGTGACATCATCACGTGCACATGTCACCTTTAAATTCTCCCATAGGACCCATGAAAATTCTGAATCTGAGTGCCACGTGTCACCCGTACTACCACCTCATTGATGGCATCAACTGCCAAGTCATACTTACAAGCCAATGGGATTGTGCCACATGGCCCCTTGGAGGAGAGAGAAAGGGGGATACTTGACTTGGTTTTTCTTTGAATTACTTTGTTAAATGAAATCGACCCTTCCCGACGATTTAACACTACATCGACGATTTCTGCCCACAATTTCTTAAGGATGACCCATCATGTATTACGGGGGCCATTTGAGGCTACGGATGCATGATTTTGACAAGGCTGATATGTGGGATTCGCAAACCGTACCTCCACGTGGAGGAGAGAGAAAGGTCCCGCCCATTGTTGTCTTTGAATGCATTTCCTTTGTAAAATGAAAGTGTCCCACCACTATTAAAACTATCGGCGTATTCCCCTCCCCGCAATTCCTTAAGAATGGCCCGTTGGTATTGTGGGGGCCATGTGAGACTATGAGATGTGGGATTTTCCTGCCACTATTCATCGATGAGCCTATGAACTCCTGGGACCTGCCGATATGTCCGATAATCTGATGTGCAGGACTATGATGATGAACGATGTGGGATTGTGAGGTGCCCAATATGCTTGAATATCTATGCCCAGGGTCCTCTGGTAAGCTCCTTTCCTTGATTTCGGGGCAACAAAACTCCTGATCTTCAACTAGCCATATCTTCTGATACATAAGTCCATTTTGGTACTTCTATATACTGTGGGCAAGATCATTCTAGGCACTATGCAATGGAGTGGTATTGAGTTGGCTCTGAGAGCTTTTGTGGCTTGGGAAGGTGGCTTCAAACTTCACTACTCTTGGGAAACCTTGACCAACTAAAAACCACAATGCATGAATAACAACAAAAATCATCATCTTGAATCCTATTAGTTCTTATAAAGTTTATTTTGGTTGTATATTTTTCTTAGGAGGCCCATTTTAGACCTCAAAATTCCCCTAATGGAGATACAATTATGTTCTAATCAAGGGTTAATGGATTGAGGTTTATGAATACTTCGGCATGTATATATATGTATTGTAACATTAAAAGGAATATAATGAAAAATCAATCTAGTATTCCTGGTTTTTGGATTTAGGGGAAAATCTTCGTGTATATGTAATGTTCCAAACTACAAATTAGAATGAATATTGAAATATTCACTAAATTGTAGCCAAGAATTTTCACAGATACACACACAAATTCACAAAAACAAAAATAGATGAGAGAACCATAGAATATTAGCTATATGACTGAGCCATTTTATTGATTTTAAAGTTGGAACTAGATACAATTTAGTGAATAGATGGAACTTGGGCTTACTAATGCAAGCATGCAATACCTAGGTGGGAAACTAAGTGAAATGTCTAAATGAAATGGATTTATCTATCCAAACGGACTGCCCATAAATTATTGTTGTTGTTGTTGCTATTTCTAGAGGCAAATTGTGAAAGGAACCCTAAAAACTTCTCCAAAATTTCTGAAAAATTAGAGGGAGGATCGTCACACCCGCAACCAATAAAACCCAAAAATATTTTGAGATTATTCCAGTTGACCTGGAATGCCCAAAATAGTGTGAAAATCCTTGTGAAACCAACAATTGAACCTACTATAAAAATAAGAATTTCATGACTGAATATCACTTGAAAAATTATATAAAATTAACTGGAGTCTCCTCTCATCAAACCCACAAAAACTGAGTAAAATATCGAGATGAATCGACTGGTCATTGAAACCCCAAAATCAGTGTGCAACCCTTCATAGTATGTTATGAAATTAGCTCAAGAAAAGATAGAAAAGATAGATCAACGCCTTAGAATTCGGCCTCTTCGATGGGGCAACCTCCTTTACATTACATAAATGAACAATTCTTGGATGATACAAATGACAAAACCTCCTTTCTATATAT
>APFE030233792.1:0-46788 GCA_000404065.3 Pinus taeda
ATTTGGATTCAGCACCCTGAAAAACCCTTGGGAGCCATTGATTGTGCAGAAACTAGCTATCAAACTTGGGATTCCAATGAATTGCTGCCGGATTTTGACCGGAGAAATCCGCCGGAAAGACTTTCAAAAAGTCGCATTATAGACTACTGCGTAAAATTTGATATAATTACCTTTAATTCCATATACACGTGCAAATTTTCAAGGTTTGATACAATTATCTTTAATTCCCGATATCTTTGTGAATTCCACAAATCTTATCTGTGTGTTATTGTGGGTTATTGTTGGTAAAATCAAGGAGTGTGCCATGTGCAGGTAAAATCTATGTGCAAATTTCCAGTGAATTCTAAAAATCTTATTTCTAGGTAATGGTTGGTAAAATCAAGGAGTATACATTTGAAAATTTTGGAAATTGTATGAATTACACATAAAGTTAGGAAAGTTTGCAGTAAGTGAACTCCAAAGCATTTCCCACGTGAAAGTAAAATGTGCAAATTTCCAGTGAATTCTAAAAATCTTATTTCTAGGTAATGGTTGGTAAAATCAAGGAGTATACATTTGAAAATTTTGGAAATTTTATGAATTACACATAAAGTTAGGAAAGTTTGCAGTAAGTGAACTCCAAAGCATTTCCCACGTGAAAGTAAAATCCATATACAAATTATCAAGGTACGAATGGTCTCATTGACCATTGGTAAAATTAGAAAAAATTGTAGTAAGTGAAATCCAAAACATTTCCCACAGCGCATATAAAATCCATGTGCAAATTTCCAAGGTATGGATGGTCTCATGAGCCATTGATAAAATTTGATACATTTACCTTTAATTCCCCGTACCCTTTGGGAATTCCACAAATCCTACCGGTGGCTGATTGTTGGTAAAATCAAGATACTATTAACTATAATACCATTGGGGAATTCACAAATCTTACCACTGGCCCACGGTTAGTAAAATCAAGAGTATACTTTTGAAAACTTTGGACATTTAACTAAATTTCACATGGTGAAAGTTTTTCACGTGTTTCCTCAAACTTAAGAGGAATTTTTTTTTTTTTCCAAAAGAAAAACAGCGAACTTTTTATAAAAAATAAAAAGTTACAAGCATATGCATAAGCAGCATTCAGGTCTGTGAGGTTGTTCTCCCTCAGCAAGCCAGAGAAGGATCTCTGAGCGACCACAAATTCATATATATAGCCTTCAGTACCCTGTACATTTACAGGTTGCTTCCCTTTTGGGATCAATGAACAGTTCAGGTTTTTGGACAGACCAAAAATCAAAACAACGCTACACAATCAGCTCCGGGTGCCTTCTTAAAAGGATAAAAAACGCCCAACAGCAATAAAACAACGCTCACATAAACTTGAGCGCAAGGATTCTGGATAGTTTAATCAAATTCAAATCAATCGGCAAGTGCGATTTTGAACATGAACTGAAGCAAAAAACTACAGCCTGGACGAGGAGGCATGTCAGCCAAAAAACGCAACAGCCAGAACGATTTTGAACATGAATTGAAACAACCACAGCTATGCATAAGGAGGCAGATCCGAAACTCGTGTCTGATCCTGCACTTTTTCAGTCACCTTCCAGATACCTACAGCCTGCAATAAACCATCTTTTGATAACCTGTCCGCGTCTTCATTTCTGTCTCTGTAGATGTGAGTAATTGAGAAATGGTTAAAGGACTGTTTTAAAGACAAGATCTCTTCAAGGAGAGGCCTCAACATATAATTTTGACACCTGCTATTTCCATTTACCCACTTAACTACATTCAAAGAATCTCCAAAATCAAACCTAAGAGGAATTGCATTGAATATGATATTTGTATTATCTTTATCTAGCTCCAAATGATTACAAATTGGGTGAAAATCTTGCTTAAAATCCCCTTCTTATTCATATATAAAAAATCCATGAATAAATAATCACTACAATTTAGCACATTCCATTAAGTAAACAAAAATTCTCAGTAACATTTAAAAACCCTAAAATTTATGTAAATTTGAACAAATTTTTAAACTCATCTAAATAAATATATTTTCCAAGAATGATTCCCCACCATAATTTATGCAATTCTTTGCACAAATTTAGATAGAAGTGAAAATGTAAATATGTAGATTTATTAGAGGTTACATCAACCAAAATCCTTGATCATGCAAAAGGAGTAATTAATTTCTCCACTTCAACGTCAAATTACTCTCAAAAATCTCTTATAAACTCTAATTAATATATATTCTTACTTACATCTATTAAATTCAAACATAACTTCAATAATTGCATGAATATATATACTTTCATTCTTCTCTTAGAATAACCAATTTTTTTACCAGATTTACCATGCCTCCATTAATAATACCAACCCTTGTTATATAAGTAGATATTTGGGTCATGTATTAATATATCTTTACTCTAGCTATGCACTAACACTCATATGGGGTTTATTGACATTTGTTGGAAGTGAGGCTTGCTGATAAAATCTCAATTACCCTTGTAATTGTAGACACATGGGAGACATTAGGTGACGTACTTGTACACCTTCACCATACTAGATTTGTAGAAAGTAAATTTAGGTAAGATATAAGGTCAATTTTGTAATTAGTTGATGCATTATAAGTGAGATTTATTACTCTAGCTCAAATAAGATAACTCAAAGCTTCTAGAAAGTCCATTACAATCATACCTCAAAGGCCAAGTCTTGGTCCAAAACATTTTTAAGAGATAGTTTGCAAGGGTTTAAAATTATAGAAATATTTTGAGACCAATTGAATTTGATTATAAGATCCATCTTAAGCACAGATCTAGCATGGGCCATATCAAAGTGCAAACCTCTTTTAGAGGGCAAACACTGAAAAAAATTGCATCCCTCTCATCCCTTGATAGATTCCAATAAAATTGTACTCTCTCTCTCTCTTTACACGTATATTACTATTATATATATATTATTATAATATATATATATATAATTACTTTCATTGTTTAAATTTGTACTTTGTAATTGTTAATGGGTACTAAACTTAAGATTGGTAAGGTTCATTAACGATCAATTGTTGGTTTTAGGTTTAACATAACAAATAAGATAGAAATAGTGAGATATTCACCAAAAAATTTAACCATAAAAAAACTTTTTTTTATTTCAAATTTGCTTTCATATAGATGTATTAGCAATATATTTTTTTTTCCTTAAAAAAACCATACAAAATGTAACAATATATAAGTGTATACATAGTTGATAGTCAAAACATTTTACATAATGTCGATTGAGACATTATCTATGATACAATTCGCAACTGTCCTCCAATTAAATAGATTGTTTGTTATTATACTATTAATATTTAAAGTTAAAAAATTTATTGTCGTGTTTATGAGAATATTTTATTGAGGAACCATGTTGATTTTTTTTTATTATTATGAGTATTTTTAAAGATCGCATATTAATTTTATATTAAGAATTAAATGAATTACACATCTTCCTCATATTATTCTCAATAGGAAGTACTTGATATTTTTTATTTTATTTTTCAACTTTCAATTATTTTTTTTGTGGTTATGGAATATTTTATTATATACAACATTAAAATATTTTCTTATATACAACATTGAATTTATATTAAGTTGACATATAATTTATTATATTTTTGAAAAGTATAAGGTTTAAATATCTTACTCACACATTTTCTTTTACTTCTAATTATTTTATAGCTTTTAAAAGTTGATACGGAATTATATTAGTCATGTAGACATTGAAATATTTTATTAATCACCGAGAGTAACCCATAGTGAGGATGGGATTATTATTGTTTTATAATGTTTTTAATAAAAACTAACTAAACATGCATATTCATTTTTGCTTTTCATTAAAGTCGACATTGCTTTTCTATTTAAAGAATATTTTATTTTTATTTTAAAAGTGACATGTGTCAACTTGACATTGATCACGAACGAAATTACACATCGCCCTCATGTTGGAGTGTAGAATGTGCCTCTTAGCGCAATCAATGTGCAACAAACCCTCATTTATAGCTAAGAAAGTCTCAAAATATTGCTTAACAGTCAGATTATCTAAGGGTCCAAAGTTGACCTACACAAATTAATGTCTTAGGAACAATCATTCCTAATAAAGATTATAATCTCTTACCTTCTTATGCTTTATGAGACGAAGAACACTTTATTTCTCCCATAAGTTCAAGGATTTAAAAAGTTAGGAATTATGACTTGAAGAAAAGGAACCTCAAGCTTAGCTCCCACACAAGAGAATTACATATAGCCTCTGAAGTCAAAATTACATCTTGAAAATACATGAAACTTAGATCATACACCGATTATGCAACCTCATACCCTTAAGGAAATCTGTTTAGTAGGCATACACAAATTTACCTTATTATATATACATGCATACACGTGTGTGTGTGTGTGTGTGCGCATGCTAAAAGGGAGATTTGATGCACTTATTTTTCCATTGTAGCTATACCTCTCAAGTTATTGCTATCATAAGGAGGGACTTCCATCCAAAAGTGATTTAGAATGGTTGTGTTTTGGATGATTGTTTCAGATTTTGGTTTCTTGATACATCAATCAAAATTTTTCAAGGTCTTCCCTGTTTCTACATAAATTGCTTATGGAGAGATCAAACTTTGTGTATTTTCCAAGATCGATTCACGCGTTTTGAATCTTATACAACCAAAATCATCTCTCTTTCTAAGGAATTCATATTAGAACCAAAGAAATGACTATCGAGATCACCTCAGATGCCTGAGTTGGGTTATGATGTGTCATGGGGATTCTTTGACGGGGTTAGTCGAGGTCACCCACCTCATTGCGGGGTGTGTGTAGTTCTCTATTTCAATATTCTCATTTTATGTATTGAAGATATGGCCCACATCGTGGGTCCGACACATAGGCCTAATTCATTGTTCTCTAGTTTCCTCTGGAGCTGGCGCACAAGGGGGTAAAAATAATTCAAGTTATGGGAGATTCTAAATTGGTGATTGATTGGGCCAATGGTAGAGCTATGGTCAACAACATTACGCTTGAGACCATCTTATAAAACATGCAACAAGTCTCTCAATCCTATAAATGTATTTCATATTATCATATTCCTTGTGAACTTAATGAGGAAACAAATGCCCTATCCAAATAAACTCTATTATTTTCGAACAAATTTGTTGGCATTTATGAATTTAGTGACGGAGTTGAGATAGAGTCCATGGAGACTAGAATTTGATATGTTATAATTTTTGTCAATATAGAAGTTTGTGTTTTCTTGAATGAGGAAACAAAGGAGAGGCATATAATTAGTCTCACAATGTTTTTTGTTGCTTAAATGATCAATCTATCGACTGTTAGGAATGTATATATTCTTATTTTGAATATGTAATTTTGTTTTCTTTTGCACACACACACACACACACACATATATATCGACTGTCAGGAATGTATATATTCTTTTTTTGAATATATAAAGTTTTTTTCTTTGCGTATATGTGTGTGTACCTCTCTCTCTCTCTCTCTCTATATCTATAGATATATTCAAGGGAAATAATCATCTCTCTTATTGTGAGGGTGAGATTGAGGGTCAATACAACAATATTCATGGACACATAGCCATTACAACAATATTTCTATTCATCATGTTACTCGCAAAGAATTGAACCTCAGTGGGGGAGATAACAACCATTCTGCTCAAACATCGAAGATAGCCCCAATTGACACACACACACACAAACATATATATCAACAATCTTCAACATGAGAATCCTCTTGAGCAAAAACTAGAAAACTCTATATATGTATGTATGTATTTATGTATATATACATGTATACACACACATAGTACCACAGTTTGAATTCCACATGAGAAAAGGAATATATTTTTCATATCTAATTTTACCATTAAAATTCAAAGAGAAAATGAACAATAATCATAGGAATCAGAAGCAACACTTATCTAAAATTTCAAGTTGGCAATCGATATAGGAAGGAGCCTTTTCCACCCAACCATAAGCTCAAATGCACATCAACTTAGTTGGCCACCCCATATCTAGGCCATGATACCACAAGGGGAAGATAATAACTTAGTGGTAATTGGGCTAGGTGAAAGCAACTCTCCTTGACACATATGATAGAGCTAGGTATGTCCTTCCCTAACTAAGCTTAGGCCTTTGCAATGTCCACATTCCTCTCAACTAGTTAGCAAAGTAAATAAGGGAATCCCTCCAATGCTCTATGCCAACACATGAAATACCATACCATTAATATAATTAATTACATATTAATGAGAGGGTCAAGATGGGGTTGTGACAATAATCATGTTTTACAATTATCTGTTTTGGCAGTTAAATAATAATCTTAGTCACTTTTTGAGTTAATCACGATATTATATATTTTTTGATTCATGTAGCACTGAGGGCTATACACGATGGTATTTGAGAAATTTTCAAAACTAATCACTTGTACTTATGTGATTATTCATTGAAATTAATGGTAAGTTGATTTATTTGAGAAAATAATGCTAATGGTATGTTATCTATTTCATAGGTATTATAGTGTAGGCCAGGAGAAGGATTGTCTCTCCTCCACATCCTCCATATCCACCTCAAGATGGTGACCATTCCCATGTATCTAGTAGAGAGGTGCAATATATGATGTATTCATTTGATCCGAATGGAAAATGGCATCAACCCATGGCATTCATCCACCCATGTTATTCATCTACCCATGGAATTTACCCATGGTATTGTAAGTGGCATCCACCCATGGTATTGTAAGTGATATCCACCCATGGTATTCATTCACCCATGGAATTGACCTGTGGTATTGTAACTGAAAAATACTATAAGTAACACGTCACATTTTGTAAAAGGACAGATTGTCCACCACAATGTAGCCCTTACAATTATTATCTGTTTTAATAAAAAGTTTCTTTGTGGTTTTGTTTATTGGGAATTCTCCTCTTTTTATTTTGGCAATTCAATTTTTTTGCTCTTGGGGGCCTCCCCCGCCAAGGTCCATTTCAATCTTTTAGATCTTGAGGGCCTCCCCCCAAGATCCAGACCAGTGGTATCGGAGCAGGTTATGATTCCATGGGAATGAGGGTGTCATGCACTTTATCAGTTTCAATTTTTTTTAGCAATATTCAACAAACTTCAGGTACGTGTTGCGACCTCCGCAAAGCACTTTCTTGGGCCAAGCAGGAAGAATTTTTGATTTTGTTTATTTATTATATATATATATATATATATATTATATATATATATATATATATTTTTTTTTGGGCAAGCGAATTGTAGATCAGATTTTGAAACATTTTGGTGCAATATTTACGAAAAAAAAAAACAAAAACCAGACCTTAAATTCCTTGGCGAAAAAATACCAAAATTCAAACAAGAACATAGGCAGAATCAGAGTGTGGATGAGGGAGATATCACTGATTTAAAATTCGCTATGTCGTAGAATTTATTTGTTTATTTTATTTTTATTTTTTTTTGTCGACAACTGGTGAATGACGACCTCCTATCATTTTTTTAAGTTTTTGTACAGAATTTTAGAAAAAGGATTATAGATCTGATCTCCTATTGAAAAATCACCCAATTAAAAAAAAAAAAGAAGGGTCTAATCAAAGTTCGGATGTTGGAGATATCGTTGATTTAAAATCAACTATTTTTTTTAGAACTTTTGTGATGGCGGAAAAATTGCAGCGCAAATATGAGATTCTAGAATGTCTAGATAGGGATTTCCAACACATGGGAAGATGCAAAATGTTTCTTCTACTTCCAAAAACATGTTATAATAAATATTCTGAGTTATATTGACCGAGTTATGTCCATTTTAATTCTGGAGCAGCATTCGAAGTGGGTTCCCATTGGAGATGTGCTCTCCCACCCCACTTTAGTAGGCAACTGCTTCACATTCATTAGTTTCAACATCACATCATTCGGCTTGGGTTATTTGGAGACGTGCTCTCTCATCTCAGGCTATGTAGGCACCTGCTTCACATTCATCAGTTTTAGCATAGCAGCATTTGGCTTGGGTTATTTCGAGTCGTGCCCTCCCATCCCAGGCTATGTAGGCACCTTCTACTTCATCAACAACCAACATCACAGTTATGGGTCAACCACATAAAATCCTTGTCATCGAAGTCCATTTGCTAGGTCACACACTGTTAGTATCACAATTGGTCACAAACATTACAGGGTATCTTTATCCTCGGATCTTCGTTTGTCATGGTTATGGGTCATCCACAAACCCACACGTCATCGAAGTCCATTTTCTAGGCCATACACTGTCAGTATCACAGTTAGTAACAAGCATTATGGGGTATCTCTATCCTCAGATCTTCACTCATCATGGTTATGGGTTAACCACATCAAACCCTTCTCTTCAGTGGGTCTTCATATTCAACAAAGGCTTCGCAGGAGGGAACTTCACGCAATGGGGACCATTACTTCTTAAGGAGGGAGGAATGATCCGAATGGAAAATGACATCAACCCATGGTATTCATCCACCCATGTTATTCATCCACCCATTTAATTTACCCATTCCACCCATGGTATTGTAAGTGACATCCACCCATGGTATTTATTCACCCATGGAATTGACCCGTGGTATTGTGACATCCACCCATGATATTCATTCACCCTGGAATTGACCCGTGGTATTGTAACTGAAAAATACTATAAGCAACAAGTCACATTTTGTAAAAGGACAGATTGTCCACCACAATGTAGTCTTTGCAATTATTATCTGTTTTAATAAAAAGTTTCTTTGTGGTTTTGTTTATTGGGCATTCTCCTCTTTTTCTTCTGGCAATTTCAAATTTTCAGATCATGGGGGCCTCCCCCTCAAGCTCCATTTCAATATTTTAGATCTTGAGGGCCTCCCCCCAAGATTCGGATCATCATTTCAAAAAAATCTTGTTTTAAGTCTTGAAGAGTAGATTTGGTGGTAATTCCTTTGAGACTAGTACTTCTATGCATGGGAAGAGGCATGACAACCTTGTGAAAGGTGATTTACATAAATAATTGGAAAAAGTAAAGCTTCCTGAATTGAAGGTGATAATAAAAGGTTAGGTACATACACTTGATTGGAAAATATGAGTTTATGTTTTGTTTGCAACATCATTCTAGTTATTACAAGGCTAGATTGGGCACTTTTTAGTTGAAAGAGAGCGTTCTTCTTTGGTGGAGAGTCCCTAAGCCACCAATGGGTTACTCAACCTCTATAGTACATGCAAGTAGTTCCTCAAGAAGTACCTTTCTAAAGATTACTTAAAGTGGATTGGGTGTATTTTATTCTTGAATAAGGATCTTAGACAATGTTGAAATATGAGGCACAATTATTGAGTTGCTTAGATAAGCTAACATTTGAATACGACGAAGCTAAAGGTAAACACATTTCTTTATCATTCGAACTCTTACATTAAGGGAAATGCTCGTATCTTAATGCTTCAAAGCTTGCATTAGGAAATGTAGAGAGTTTTTATTATAGAAGAAGTGTTGCTTGGTAAAATTGAGGTAGAGATGTCGTGTAATCTCTCAAGTCTTCTATTCCTTATTTTCTTGTAGAGTCATCCACAAAGTTGTTTCCATGTGGGTATTTCTAAGTCTTCCTCTTCTAGGCATTGAGAAGCCCATATGGACAATTATTTAAGAATTGGGAGGAATCCATCAGTTAGATAGGGCCATCGTCTATTAGGCCTAGAACTTAGTGGATTGTTACCCATGATTCCCAAGGTTTACTTTAGAGTTCAACTCAATCCCCTTCTATGTTGACATGGACGTGAAAGGCACCTTTTAAATGGGGATATTGGTGTTTTGGTGGACCACAATTTTCGATATATCTACCCAAGAAGAATTAGAGGCCTTTTCTTGGCTATATGATTCATGCAATTGCTCATAAACAATAGAATAAGCATTAGTCTTTAGTGCTTGAGATGGTAGGTAAAATTAATGGTAATGTTGTTCCTGTTTTGATTGATCTTTGTACTATTGAAAGCTTCATTTCACCTAATCATTTAGTTTTATGTGGTTTGCTAGCAATAGAAAAGAATCATTTAAATCAAGTTGTGATGGCCTTAAAACATAAACCATGTGGTGGTCCATTAGTGTGAGGCCATAATTTGAATCTAAGGGTATGGATTACAAAGGTAGATCTAGAATATAGTACTCTTGGTTGTCGTGATTTAATCATAAAAATGGATTTGATTGAGGATCATTGTTTTGTTTAGGATTGCTAAGGAAATGTGTTGTGATTTCAATATGACCTACAACAACTGATGAATTTTAAGGGGAAGTAAGTCATTATTTTTTGAGAAATATACAATTACAACATAGTTTGTAGAAAGTCTATTAGATGTTTCCAATTATGGTTTTGAATAAAGATGATTAATCATATTTGGACAATTACCTAGTTTTATCAAAATTTTCAAATGTATTTCGTTGAGAATTACCATGGTTGCACCTAAGCAGAAAGTATATTTTTTCTTCATCTCAAACATGGTACTAAACCCATGTCCAAATCACCTCATAATATGACCATACTTGTAACACCCCATTTTCATCCCCCATTTATAATTGTAAAAATTATATCTAAGGGCCATTGTATGTAGCAACATGTACACTTTGTCATTTAAAGTTGAAGTGGATAAATCACATACACTATAAATGTATTTTACATATTAATTGAAAATTACTAAGAAGTTCACTTAGGGTTGAGCACCTAAAATGATCATGACACCACAAGTAGGAACTGGTAAGGGCATTGTGGGCTTACATTTCTAAGTTCCATGTTAATAAATTTGAATTTGAAAGTTATTCCCTCTCTTCCCTTTTTCCAAAAATTAGTTAATGTGATAGAGCTTGGTAGTTGGGAGGTCATCTCTCCACAATGATGAATGCATGGGGAGATAGTTGGAATATTTTTTGGAGAGGAAGATTAAAAGTGTTTGGAATTGAACCATTGCATAGGTAAAGGTATAACAGACACATCATGTTGGGAACGGGTTCCCCCAAGAGTAGTTTTGGGGCTAAAAGCCCATGTTTTGGGACAATTTTGTAATAAAAATGTAAAGTCTCCGCATTTTGTGGTCGCAGAGCGCGAAGGTGTCAAGAGTCATAAAGGGTTGTCTGCCCTTATTTTGTAAAGTATTAAATTGGCTGTAAAGATCTACCCATGGTCCACGGACCATGGGATTGTATAGAAAGGATCTAAGTAAGTAAGCTCTAAGTAGGAGGAAGATAAGAAGAGAAGAGTTAGTAGCGAAGTAGTGTGGAGAAGTTCTAAGTGTTCTCGGGTCTTACCGTACGTAGAGGTTCTGCAGCTGAGGGCGCAAAGGCCTAGGGTAGAAGTCCGCAACTGAGTGCGCAGATCCCTGCAGTTGTGTGCGCAGGGTGGATAGAGTCTGTATTAAACTAGAGATATCAATAAGGAGAAGTATTATGCAATTATTGTGTATTTAGTCTCTTTTAATGCATCTGATTATATTGTGTTACGTTCTAGGTTTATATTACAATGTTTATTTGATGTGCGAATTTATGTGATTATATTTGTTAATTGAACGCAAGTAAGAATATTAGTTTACGCGACGATAACTGTAATTGATTGGTAGAATAAGTAAAACACTTGAGATAACTTGGGAACCTATACAATACATCATCATAGGGGTGTGAAAGTATCTAAACCACTAGTTAGGGCTGTGCGAAGGCCATTTGTACACCTTCGAATAGGTACTGAAGGACGGGATAAAGGGTAGAACAATAAATCCTAAGGCTTAAGTGACCTGCGCGAAGGCAGGAGATGGTGTTATAAACTGACATCACGACCATCTCAGGGTGCAGAAACTTGGTTCCATCATCCCTCGCTGTCGATTATTGGCTAAACCGTATCATAGGAGGGTTTGTGACTGAATTCACGATCAATACCTCAGTTAGTTACAGTGAGGCAAAGAGGCGCTTTTTGATGGGTCCGCGAGATAAGTACTTGAAGTCTTTAAATACTTGGATTAAGATGTTATTGTGTGAAAAGTGGGTTATGCAGCTACCTTGATGTTCGGAGCTATGCAAAGTGGAAAGACTTACATGAATGAAACGAGAAAGGGGTCCTGAATATAGCCCACTGATTTCACCTCCTTTAAGTGATAAAGAGGGAGTAGCATAGGCTTCTCCACAAATGTAGTTCAATTTATAAAACAAGGGTTCGCGTGACTACCACCTCCACCTTCACCACCATCACCTACGACTTCGTCCACACCACCACCACCTCCACCACAGTTCAACATGGCGAATTCAGTGAAGCTTCCATTGTTTAAAGGCTTGGGAAATAAGGACATAGACTAGTTCTAATTCGTCGTAAAATCTGTATGGGAAGCTTAGGGTGTCACAGACGATCACATGAAGAAGGCGACGTTGGTTATTGATTTGCAGGATTGTGTGCTAACTTGGTACATCAAGTACTCTAATGATAACCCAAACATTGTGTTGGCAGAGATCGAGACCATGCCGAATAAAGAGTTTAATAGGCCTAAATTCGAGGCGCAACGCTTGTGGGATTCAAGGAAACCGCGATGAAACCAGGTGAGACCCCTTGGGAGTTGGATCAAGGATTGAAGTGTAAAATCCACGAAGCTAATATGAATTTAACAAATGGGCAGCACCAAATGGTTCGTGGCTTCGCTCCTGCCTCACCTAAGGGTTGCGTCGTCACAACAGAAGATTACGACTCAGGATGAGGCCTTGGAAATTGCAATAAGATTGCATGAAACACCGATGCAAGATCTGAATCTGGGGGTTCAACAAATCCATGCGTAGTTGCAAAATATTTGCCTCAAAATGCAAAGTCTGAAGTAGGACAGAACAGTTCGGCTAGAGGCACACAAGGAGATATGGTGCCTGAAATGTAAAGGTCAAGGGCATGACAAAGACCATTGCCCGCTCTTTGCAAACTATATTGCAGGAGGAGGACCGATGCCTTTGAGGCCGGAAGCCCATGCAGGGCTAAGAACGGGGCCTGCATTGTGGAGTTCTATATGTCAGGTAGTAGGGAAACATACAATTGATAATTGTCATTTACTGTAGAAGTTTGTACAAACACTGCAACAACTGTTCTGCAACTTCTGCAGGTCAGTAGGGCATGATGAGTGCACTTGCCGAAGTTATAAATTTATGATGGATAAAACACCCACCTATAGAGTCTAGGCAGAAACGTTGCCTCCTGAACAGGGTGTTAGGAAGGCATGTACAGGCTTTTAGGGGCGCAGACAAGGCCGAGGCGAAGGAGGACTTGGAAGAGGTCGGGGACAACTGATTTGCTACAATTGTGGAGGACCAAGACACTATTCCTATGAATGCACTAACCCAACGCGTTCATCGTGCAAATATTGTACTCAATTTCATCATGAGACTGAGGACTTTCCTACACTAATAGCAAGGATATGCGACAAAGGGGTGTTACCTTCGCAACCGACTCAGAACCTGCAGATGATGAGGGCTGAGCCTCTCGAAGAAGATCCGAATGTGAATATAGTGCTCCAAAATGGAATTGCAATGGGCGACGATAAGGGGAAACAACCTAAAGAGCGTGCGTGGGTTTGCAAAGCTCCAGAGAAGGAGGTTGAGTTTGATTTGGAGCACGCACATGAAACATTCATGGAAACAAAGAAGAGCTTCGCTGAGGCCTCTACCTTAGGGAGCCGGGATAAACCTGTTCAAGAAAAGGACCCTTCTATGCTTATGACCTTTCTAGAGACCCGCATGAAGCTACTGCATGATAACAAGGTTGTGAAGGGGTTACAAGAACTTATAAATAGATGCGTCGGAAACACTTTGGGTGGACTGCGCGTGGTACAGAAGATTGGTAAGCATAAGGCAGGGATAGGATGTGAGATGAGTCTCACTGCGCAGATAGGAGAATATGAAATGGATCAAGTTATTCTGGATCTGGGGTCAAACATGAACATTTTGCCAAAGAAGACTTGGGAGCGAATGGGGAGACCCACGCTACAGTGGTCTTCGATTTAGTTAAGGATGGAAAATCAGTAGAAGATCATCCCCATGGGATGGCTGTAAGGAGTAACTGTAGATATTGAAGGTGCGAGCGCATTGGCTGATTTTGAAGTAATAGAAATTGTGGATGACAACAACCCCGACCCTGTGCTCCTTGGCATTGATTGGGCTACTGACATGAATGGGGTAATCAACCTAAAGAAGTGAAAGATGATATTTGAAAAGAAATCGATTCGCGTAATAGTACCCCTAGATCCTGCCGAAGGATCGCACTATACTGAACCAGTTTGTGATTACGAAAGCGATGATGATTTGGACTGCATATATAAGATAACAACGCGAGACCAAGATTGGGTGAATTCGATAGGGGATGGATGAATTGCATGGGATCACGAGAGTTCATGCACCTCAGACTCGAACGAAGAATTAGAGCGCTGACAAAATTAGCTACATGAAGTAACTATGCTGAGCTGTAACATGATGACCCAGTCGCTGCGATGTGTGTCGCCAGAGGTAAGAAATTTGCCCACTTATGATGGCTTGAATGATGTGGATATGTTTTTGGATGCATTTGAGAGGGAAGTACTAGAGAATAAACACTTCCAGGCTTTGGATTGGGAACTGCGCGCTATGCCCGCGAGATGGTGGGGTATGCACAAAGGTAGTTTTGATGATTGGTGTGATTATAGGAGGATGATGAGAACACGCTTTGGGAAGCAGAAGGTATGAGTAACGTACAAGTATGACGAGAAGGATGATCTGCGCACACACTTGGCTAAATGGGCTAAGGCCTATGGAGGGAAGCCTTAACCTGAATGGGTGCACTTGTTCTGTCACACCTTTGATGTCATCCCGATGAACTGGTACTTGGAGACAAAGCTCTGCCATGGCACAGGAGAATGGGATATTTTGCACAAAGGGTTCATAATGACGTTAAGCTTTGAAGACGGGTTTGACTGTACTGACGAAGCACTACAAGAAGTTAAAGCAATGATCTTTAAGATACCGCAGGATCCTTTGGATCTGATTCAACCCGATTGGACTACTCAGCTTAGCCACACGTTGGAATGCTATAACATGACTATTGAAGAAGAAGACGAGGACCCTCGAAAGATTAATATCCCTGAAACTGAGGGTCACCGTGAGGTCAAGGGACCGCCGATGGAGAATCTTGATCTAATTGCGCCGCTGAAAACTAAATAGATAAATATTAGCACGGAGGCAGAGCCCAAATTTGTGAAGATTAGAGATCACTGGGATGACATGATGGTAGATAAGGTCGCCAAATTGCTCCACAAACACCAGGATTTTTCCCTACCAAGTTTACGGAGTTAAAGGGGATAATAAGAGACTTGGGCGTTATGAAGATCACGTTAAAACCTGATGCGAAGCCAGTTAAGCAAAGAGCTTACCATCTCAATCCGAAGTATAAGGAGAAGGTCCGCTTAGAGTTAGATAAGATTATCGTGGCAGGCATTATTGAGCTCGTAAAAGAATTTGATTGGGTGAGCCCAATGGCGGTACAGGAAAAGAAGCAGAAGGATGAAATAAGGATATGCGTAGATCTAAGGAAGTTGAATGACGCTTGCATGCATGATCCTTTCCCAACTCCATTCACTGATGAGGTATTGGATAATGTAGGTGTCCAGGAAGCGTACCCCTACACTGATGTGTTTTCTGGGTACCATCAGATCAAAATCACGCCTGAAGATCGAAGCAAGACAACCTTCACGACTGAATGGGGATGTTTTCAGTACACTGCAGTGCCTTCAATTCATAAGTTTCTGGAGGTGTACTTTCACGCGTAGTCATTGCTGCATTCAAAGACTTCATTCATAAGTTTCTGGAGGTGTACTTTGATGACTCGACTGCGTTTGGGTTGGTAAAACACCATGTGGCAAGTTTGCACTTAATGCTAGATACTTGTCGAAGGTACCAGATTGCGCTCAATCTGAAGAAATGTTTGTTTTGTGTCCCTTTTGGGACTTTGCTGGGTCATGTGGAATGCAGACAGGATTGATGGTAGATCCAGCGAAGATTGTAGTGATAATTAATCTGGAGGCACCGAGGAGTGTGAAACAGCTACGCGCAACCTTGGGACATACTAGGTACTATAGGAAGTTTATCAAGGGCTATGCCCAGATCACCATGCCTATGGAGAAGTTGTTGAAAAAGGATGTCACATTTTGTTGGAACGAGGAATGTTAGAAAAGCCTGGATGTGCTAAAAGGAAAAACGGTCACCACTGATTTTAGTCTTCCTGGATTGGAAGAAGGAGTTTCATGTACATGTAGATGCGTCATGTATAGAACTGGGAGCAATAATGACACAGGCTAGCAAAGGAGAATTGGATCATCCTATAGAATTCGTAAGCAGGAGGTTACCCAAGGCTGAGAAGAACTATTCCACCACCGAGTGCGAATGACTAGCCATGGTATACATGCTCCAGAAGTTTAGACACTGTTTGCTGGGTGGACATTTTAAGATGTACACAGATCATTCTGCGTTGAAATACTTAGTCAATAAGCCTGTGTTGGGGGGGGGGGGGGGCAGAGAGAATCTGCAGGTGGTTGTTATTGTTCCAGGAGTATGATTTTGAAGTTATTGTGAAGCCTCGATGACTAAATGTGGGACCAAACCATCTGTCGCGAATCGAAATGGGAGAAGACCCCATTAATTTAGAGGAAGGATTGCTGACGCGCAACTCTTGGCAATGCACGTCGCTGATGGTCACTTTGAAGACATCATACACTTTCTAACGACAGGAATTGCCCCGGAAGGCTACACCACCCAACAAAAAAAGGAGTTAGTGGTGCGCGTGGCAGAATTTTCTATCATTGTCAAACATTTGTACAAAATGGGGTCTGATGAAGTACCGTAGTTTGAAGGAAGTAGTATCCTCGCAGACACTTATGGGGGAGGGAATTACATAGGAAGGGAATTGCATAGAACATTCTATGCACAGGGTTGTGGTGGCGAACCCTCCATATGGATTCAAAAGCATACTGCAGGGCGTGCGATGTGTGCCAAAGGACTGGCATGCCATTGCGGAGAGATGAGCTGCCTTTGAACCTAGAGATGACGTTACAACCTTTCGAGAAATGGGCAATAGATTTTGTGGGACCCATTCAACCTCAAGAAAAGAAGATGGGTGCGTGGTGCATTATCACCGCGACTGAGTATTTGACTCGATGGGTAGAGGCACAACCTGTGAAGGACTACATAGGCAAGACTGTTGCGAAGTTTCTCTTTGAGTATGTATAGACGTGATTTGGGTTTCCAAATATTTTAATGAGTGATCGCGGTACGCACTTTTTGAACGAAATGATCAGCGCGCTGATGGAGGAGTTTCAGGTATATCACCAGAAAAGCACACCTTATCACCCACAGGGTAATGGGACGGTGGAAGCATTCAAGAAGGTATTGGAGAACTTCATCCGTGACATTATCCCAGGATCAAAAGCTATGAACGTCGAAGCAGTGACAGCCGAGGGGGCTGTGCCAGAGGTTGTTATAGTGGCAGAGCGAGCTACTTCAGAGGTTACAGAAGTACTAGCTGAAGTCCCCAAGTCACCACGAACGCCTAGAACGAAGCCTACCCTGACCAAGGAGAGTGTGAAGAATAAGAAGGGCAAGCAGGCTGTGACATCGGTGCACATGTTGCCTAAAAGAAACCCACAAAAGGAGAAGCCCATCGCATAGGAAAAGGGCAAAACTATTAACTTGGTACCAGAGGAGGAAGAGATTGAGGAAATCCCGATGGATGATGAGGATATGGGGGTGGAAGTGGAGGAAGTTGAAGTCAAGGGTTCTGACCCTGTTACTAAGTTGCCCGAATACATCCCTCCATGCAAGGGCAAGACCAAGGTGTTGAAGGACATTGACGAAAGCAAGGTCACGTTGCACATACCTCTGCTGCCAGACGAGATTGTCTCTGAAGGACTGCGCTTGGGGGGGTTCTGCTGTTGAAATTGGAAGATTGGGACAAGGCTGTTTGAACAATCATTCGAAGTCCTGACCAATCTAAAAGACGATCCTAATGTATAGAGGCTAGAGACAGAAGCGCGAGAACTACAACAACGATACAATGAGGTGAAAGGAACAACACGCATTGTCGCCCTCACATAGAGACTTGCGAAGTTGCAGGAGGTCAAAACACTGAAGGAACAGGTAGATGCAGCTCAACAGAAAGAGGAAGTGCCGAAGGTGTGCTTGAAGCCTTGGTTGGACGAGGCCCATTTGATCACGACCTCCATTGAGGGAAAGTTTGCTAGTCTGCAGGCAAGTCAGTTGAAGCTTCAGGTTGACAGTTTAGGACTAGTGACAGAGCATTTGCTCGAAGAAGTGAAGCAGGTGGCCGCGTAGTGCACTGCTGAGGTGGCAGTCATATAGGTCGAGCTGGGAGGTCTTCGCGCCAATATCTCCACGCCCATAGAGTGACTCAAGGGCGAGTCATAATGCTTGTGTTGGGGGCTTGTTGGGAACAGGTTCCCCCAAGAGTAGTTTTGGGGCTAAAAGCCCATGTTTTGGGACAATTTTGTAATAAAGTTGTAAAGTCTCTGCATTTTGTGGTCACGGAGCGTGAAGGTGTCAAGATTCATAAAGGGTTGTCTGCCCTTATTTTGTAAAGTGTTAAGTCGGCTGTAAAGATCTACCGTTGGTCAGCGCACCATGTGATTGTATAAAAAAGAGCTAAGTAAGTAAGCTCTAAGTAGGAGGAAGATAAGAAGAGAAGAGTTAGTAATGAAGTAGGTAGAGGCTCTATAGCTGAGTGCGCAGAGGCCTAGGGTAGAAGTCCGCAGCTGAGTGCGCGGACCCCTACAGCTGTGTGCGCAGGGTGGATAGGGTCTGTATTAAATTGGAGATATCAATAAAAATAATTATTCTACAATTATTGTGTATTTAGTCTCTTTTAATGCATCTGATTATATTGCGTTACGATTTGGGTTTATATTATAATGTTTATTTGATGCACAGATTTATGTGATTATATTTGTTAATTGAATGCAAGTAAGAATATCAGTTTACGCGACGATAACTGTAATTGATTGGTAGAATAAGTGAAACACTTGAGAAAACTTGGGAACTTATACAATACATCGTCATAGGAGCGGGAAAGTACTCGAACCGCTGATTAGGGCTGCGAAGGTCAATCGTACACCTTCGCGGAGGTACTGAAGGACACGATAAAGGGTAGATCGATAAGCCCTAAGTCTTAAGCGACCTGCTCAAAGGCAGGAGATGGGGGTATAAACCGACATCACAACCATCTTAGGGTGCGAAAACTTGGTTCCAACATCCCCCCATACTGCTTCGGGTGAGACTTTGGTCCGTGCTTTGCGGGCTGATGTCAAAAGGGCCAGTAGTGTAGGGATTGGTTTGGCTGACTAACACTGAAACTGGGTTAGGGCCCACAAAGCCAACACATCGCATCCCATGGATGTGACATGGGAGCATGAGGATGCCATGAGGGAGTATAACCCTTAGTTTTTTTAGTAGTTTTGATTGTTCATATGCATATGATGCATTAAGAACAATGCATAAATAAGTTGGGGGATGCAACAACCTTAGGATGATCCCTTGTATATATATCATATCAAGTTGGTGATTCAAGTCATGTTGAAAACATACATACATACATACATATAGTGTTTGTGTGATTAAAGTCGAAGAGCCTAATGTTGTAATATGTAATCACACTCATGTTAATAAACTACCACTGTTGTAGACCAAGTCAAACATGGGAGATGGGGGGCTAGGACTCCATGAGATGGAAAGCTAAGGATATAGAACCAATACATGCTTCCTAAGCCAAATAAATAATAGAAATTGCAAAAGTGACTTTATGGAAGATGATGCAAAGTAAAAAAAAAATGGAAAGTGTTTGTGTGATTAAAGTCGAAGAGCCTAATGTTGTAATATGTAATCACACCCATGTTAATAAAATACCATTGTTGTAGATCAAGTAAAACATGGGAGATGGGGGGCTAGGACTCCATGAGATGGAAAGCTAACGAGATAGAACCGATACATGCTTCCTAGGCCAAATAAATAATAGAAATTGCAAACGTGACTTTACGGAAGATGACGTGAAGTAAAAAAAATGGCATTCATAAGCCTAAGTCATACCTTTTTGTTCTATCCTAAGTCCATAAGTGAATGGACATAGAGGCTTTTCAGTTTCCCAAATGGCTAGGGTAAGTTCTTTAAGTAAAACTTGGAAAAAAGAAACCATGCAAACAAAAGTGTTATCTTCCATCATTCCTTGCATCATTCACTATCATCTTGCGATATTTTTGTTATAAATTATTGAGAGAGATAAATTAACCAACAATAATAAAAAAACATAAATAAATCACATGATACAACCTGGAAAACCAAAATTGGGAAAAAACAACATCAATAGATCAATTAGTGTCCTTGGCCAAACCTAACCAATCTAGCCAATTGAGCCTTCAATGCTCACTTCGTGACCCATTATAATGAAATATTCGAAACCTTATATAGGATTCATTACATGCAATCCATGGGCACAAAACAATGTGCTTGAAACCACCATTGTTGAATTAACAACTTTGACACTTTCACCGAGTCAAGTTTAACTTAACATTACCCCTTTAAAACTTGGGGTTTCCTTTAACCAAATCCATCCAAACTAACCAAGTAAACTAATATTGCTTAGCTTGAGGCTCTACCCCCACTCAAAGTTTATAACTAGGGTATCAAAGAATTTGGAATATCGCCCTTATACCTAGGTATATGTCTATACTTACCGGTTACTTAGCAGGGTTACACATGTCTAACTATGCCGTACAATCATATGTCCATTTACATGCAATTAGTTTTTACTCCAATGTGACAACCTTTTTTTTCCTAGTGTTATTATCTCCACCCATCCTCTCACCTTCGTAGACTCCTAGCACACTACCAAACATCAACATTCCAAGTTTTATATAAGAACATTTCCAATATTTTATTTCAAGTCAAAAATTCTCTAGAATGCATTCTCTACCAATGCACAAATCATTTAACATTTCATTTACTTCACATAAGAAAATAAATCCAACCACTTCAATTGTCTCCCAAGGAAAATTCATCTTGTCTTCAAAATTGAAGGTCTTGCATCAACCTCACCCTATAAAATTTCCTTTTTCTTTTGTTGATGTTGAAAAATTGGAGTTTCTATAGTGCACAAATCAAGCCTTAGGCTTGCCCTCATTGAATCTCCACCCCCTCGGTAGTAAATTATTGTGGGTAATGGCTAGGAAACATATTGGTTTCACTAGGAAGGGAATGAAAAACCCCTCCTTCTTATGACCTCATACAAAACCACTAAAGAGATTTTATAGAACATTATGGGCACTCTCTCCTCATTGATAGAAGTATTAGACACTTTCAATGAAACATTAGCCCCTGTCACATGTTTCATGCTCACCTTGTTCACAAACGTGTCCAAACACACATTTTTGGAGGCAACCATGGGTTTATAATCCATGCATTCCTACATGCCCATGTCATTGACAAAATTCACTGTGCATTGTTAGCCATGTATTCAACTCCAACCCAGGGCTGGATGTATGCCCATATAGCTCGAGAAGCCCACAAAAAATAAATCCTTTGAACCAATATTCTAAGTTCCACATGTCCACCACACTTCTACTTCATCTTAGTGTTAAATCACTCCATTAGATATGATTCAAATCACTATATCCAAAACTCTACTTTATTTCTTATAAATCCATGGGGACAAAATATGAGCCACTCAAAGACTCTTATCACTCACTATTCTACTCTTTTAGGGCACTTACATTTTTAGTGTTGTTCTCATAGACCAATCTCATTAGGGAGTTCAGGTATAATATTGATCTAATACCATGTTACAAATTACTTGGAGAGGTAAATTAATTATTAATAACAACAAAACATAAATAAAGAACATGATATGTCCTAGAAAACCCAAGTCAAGAAAAACCAACATCAATTGATCTATTAATGTCCCCAACAAAATATGACTAAGCTAAAAAAATGAGTCTTCACCACTCACTACCTGGCCCATTATAATGAAGTATAATGAGTATTTTAAAGGCTTCATTAAATGCAATCCATTGACACAAAACTACGGGCTACCAAAACCATGTGCCTGAAACCACCACTGTTGACCTAACAACTTTGACTTTTTCATTGAGTTAAGTTTAACCTAACACATGCTCCCTAGTTCCTTTCTAGTTCATGCTATAGAGTTTGTTAGCTATGCGTTATTTCTTTGCACAACTAGTCCCATGCAAAATTTGTTGTGTTTGGCATAGTGGGGGTTCATAGGGGACAAAGTGCTTGAAAAGAAAATTTGGGTAGTTTTTTGTGCTCAGTTTCAGTGGTATTTTGCACATTGACGTTTAGTATTTTTGTGGTGAATTGTGGTTCATCCTAGGGTTTTGTAAATTTAGTTAAGGAACTATGGCTGTATTATAATCCATGGATAATGGATTGATGGTTTATTGATGCTGCAAGATATACATATTGTATTGTAACATTGTAAATATTGAATACACTAATTTTTTTCTTCTAGTTTTGTTAGGTTCGATTTCTAGGGTAAAATCTCTATGTTAAATGTGTGTATATGCCATTGCAACTTTTTTGTTTTTGTTATGAATCTATTTGATAGAATTAATTGTATAGGGTTGAAACCTACATTTGGTAGTAGAATAGTTTGACTTTGAGGGGGTTCTTTTATGGCTAAGGGCTTTGGCTCAGGCTCGTGGAAAACCTTGTTAGAATGGGAGATTTGTGATATCGATTCTTATGGTGAAAGGAAATCACTAAAAGCTCAAATATAGATATCGACAAATATTTAGAGTTTTGTGTCATGGAAGCTCACAATAGAAGATATTTTGGTGAATAAATATCATTGAATTTTTGTGGATCTAGGTGCTATAATGATGGGGATGTTGAGAGAAGATTGGACCAAGTTGGATAAAAGGAAAATAGAACAATATGGTTGTGTCTTTTAGATTCATTATTATTGAATGTTTCACGAGAAGCCACAACAATGACATTGTGGAACAAGTTAGGGATTTATATCAGCCTTATTCCCTAATGAGCAATTTGGTTTATGGAAGAAACTTTATAACCTGAGGATGAAGGATGGAGATTCATGGATTGAGCATCTAAAACCTTCAATACTATGGTAAGTCAACTAATAAATATTTATATTAAAATATCATATGAAGACAAGTGTATTAGTTTGTTATGTTCTCTACCAAACTTGTTGATTTGAAATTAGAAATTGAAGGTTTCTTATAAAATTTTGCAAGCTAGTTTATGTCTTGTGGGAAATGGATTGAAATTGAAAAATCATATAAACTTACTAGACTTAGTTAATTTTTGTAGATTTTAACCATGAAAAATAAACAACATGCAACATCACATGTAACAACCCTAGTCAAAAATCCATGTAAAAATTAATCAAGGTAAAATAAGACCTTGGTCATGGGACACATATTCCAAGCTGAATGTTGGGCAAAACATCCTAGTGCAGGTGTTCATTTGGTTTATTCATGGCTATGGAAATTGGAAAAGACAATGGCAAAGGCTTTGGAAAGGCAAAGAGGCATTATTTGACATTTTATTTATGAAAATGATGGAAATTAGGAGAACAGGAAGGTGAAAGGTCACACATTGCATGTGAGGAGGAAAATGAAAGAGAAATAATGGAAAATGAAGAAAATAGATGTCTCATTAGTAAAAAGGATTATGAGGATCAATTCATAGCTTTTTGATCAGTTCAGTTTTGGAGATCTCATTTCTCTCTCTCTCTTTCTCTCTCATAATCTTGGACACTTAGGGTTTTCTTGGAGCACACTTGGAGGAGTGTGGCATACTTGGGATTTGGAGCAAGAAGGAAAAGAAACAGTAGGAAATCACAATAGGACATTATGATCAACAACTACAATGGATTTTGCTTGCAGGTATCGAGTTTCATGTATGATTTCCTTACTAGTTTTGGCATGCATGGCATATGCATGTTGTTATTTGGTTATGATTTGTCATTAGCAAGGAAGATTGCCTAAATTGATAGTGGTTTTGCCTAGTCTTTCAATTTCTTGGATAACCATGGTTGTATGGGTTGAACTTTTGTTTTTTGGGTGGTTCTCATGTTCCTTTGGCTATGGTCTAAGTTATTAGTTCTTGGAAGTCTTGGTTGGACAAACGCACTGGACGCTCTGTAATAGGTTGGGTTGAGTTACTAGTCCCGAAAGCCTTGGTTAGAAAAACACTCTAGAAGCCCTTGATGGTTTGAGTTACTAGTCCTAGAAACCTTGATTGGATAAACAATCTGGAAGCTCGACAATGACTGTGGGTTGAGTTACTAGTCTTGGAAGCTCTGGTTGGAACAAACACTCCAAAGCCCTGGACAACTTGGGTAGAGACCAATCTGGTGATGGTTAGTGATGTTCGACTGTGAGGTGGAATCACTAGTTGAGGGTTGAGGTAGTTTGGCCTCTATATGCCTGGTTTGGTTTTGATTGATTTGTTTTATGAGATTCCACATTCATGCTTGGAATATGGAATGGGGGTGAATGGTTGAAAGAAAGCTTTGGTTCAACCTAGTCTATGGTCGGGTGGTTCATGGAAGTCCCATACTTGGTCGGCTTATGCAATCATCAATAAGAGCTCTTCCTCCTTGGTATTTTATGGGTAAATATACTTGTTTATATGTTGCTTATATGGTTGTTATATCCTTGATATTTCTGTTGATTATATGTTGGTTATGAGTGAGTTTTATGACATTGAAAATGTATGTCTCTCATCATGTTTTGGTTAATCACTGAATGTACAATGAATATATAGTTTAATAGATGGTAATGCAGTTATGGAAATGAGGCAAAAATGCTTCTTAGTGATTCTCAGATAATTATGACACTCCTATTCTCAGATTTGTTGTTTAAGCTTGTAGAATGCATATTTGTGACATGTTTGATGAAATGCATGTCATGGCTAGTAGGGGACCAATCAAGTCCTTGTTCAAGTATTTGCATTTGTATCATTGTTTTGATGTTATTTTTCATTTCTGGATGTTTCATGGAGTTACAGGGAGTGGGCTGAGCCTTGGCTCTAAAAAAGTGGCACATAACTACCTGGATAAGTCCCCAATCATAGGCATGCCTTATTGTGGGAGCGATTGGAGGTTCCCAGCCATGTGCATGCCCATGTTAAGGGAGTGACTAAGGCTTTAATGTAGTAAAATGTTAGTTTGTCTCCAGGGTTGGTCACCTGGATCAATTGGATGGCTCCTCGGGGTTCTGTTGCATGTGTAGAAGGTTAGTTTGGCTGTGTTCCGTGGTTCCACATCCTTAAATGATATATAAGGAGTTGAATCATATCATAGTAACTCTTCATCACATATTTACCCCTGTTGGCTGGTTACTTGGGTAGATGTGGGAGGATGGTGTTACAGAGTGGTATCAGAGCATGGTTCTGTTCTCCTTGGGCGATATATGGTTTTTGTTTCCCTTGGATGAAGGTGTTGTTGTATGTACATGTCGATTGCATATAGGTCCTTGTGCTTGTGGTCTATGTGGTTGTTGTGTATGCATGCCATTAGTCATGCTTGCAGTGGCGTCACCATATGAAATTTGATGTTGTCGTTGCTGAATGTATTTGTTTTGAGTGTAGATTGGTCATGCATTGGTTATGTGTGTCAGTGTCTATATGTTGTTATGCATATATTGGCTGGATGGTGGTTGTTGTGCATGAAGTCATGGTATGTGGTCAACATAGTCAAGCATTGATAACTTGGTAATGGCTGAAAATATGCTTATATGTTGCTCTGATTATGTTTATATATGTATTGTGCTAATCTGGTTGGTCTTGCGTACGAGACATCCTCCCCGAACTATACTAAGGTATTCTGGTTTGTTTATGATTTGGTTTAGTTGACATGATATACCTTGCAAGAAGAAGATATTGTAGGTTTTGACCCTGTACAAAAATTACCTGCATACAAATTTTAAAAGACAGAAAATAAACTATGGTGAGAGCATAAAACATAAAACATATATACACAGATTTTTCCCTAGATCCGAAACCCGGGCTACCAGATTGATTTTTCATTATGTTCCTTTCAATGTAAGAATTCATATATATACATGCTCAAGCATCCATAAACCCCAATCCATTAACCCTGGATTAGAACATAACCGTATTTACCTTGACTGGATCTACAAAATACCATGGAAAAAAAATACCATCATGCCCAAAACCATGTGCCAAATCCATGAACAAAACCATAGGTAAGTCTTTATGACTGGTCATTTTAACAAAAAATATTATATATCAAAAAAAGCAATTGAAAAAAAAAATTAAGCTTTTATGGTTAAAACTTTTGAATAATCTCACTATTTCACATTTTGATTCTTTTGTAGGTATATATATATATATTTTTGTCAATTTTACCTAAAACTAACAAAGATTTTATGAATTTACAAGTTTAAGTTATGAAATTTATGTAACATTTAAAAATACAATTTAAATAATGAATAAATAAATATAGAGAGAGTACAATTTTATTGGAATCTATAGGGGATGAGAGACACAATTTTTTTTTTCAAGCATTTGCACTCTAAAAGAGGTTTACACTTTGACATGACCCATGCTAGATCTGTGCTTAAGATGGATTTTATAATCAAAGTCAATTGGTCTCAAAATATTTCCATATTTTTAAGACCTTGCAAAACTATTTCTTAAAAAAATTTTGGGCTAAGGCTTTCCTTTGAGATATGATTTGTAATGGACTTTCTAGAAGCTTTGAGTTATCTTATTTGAACTTGAGTAATAAACCTCAACTATAATGCTTCAGTTAATTATAAAATTGACCTTATACCTTACCTAAATTTACTTTATACAAATCTAGTATGGTGAAGGTGTACACGTATGTCACCTAATGCCTCCCATGTTACAAGGGTAATTCAGATTTTATCAGCGAGCCCCACTTCCAACAAATGTCAATAAAACCCATACGAGTGTTAGTGAATAGCAAGAGTAAAGATAGATTCATACATGACCCAAATATCTACTTATATAACAAGGGTTGGTATTACTAATGGAGGCATGGTAAATCTGGTAAAAAATTGGTTATTCTAAGAGAAGAATGAAAGTATATATATTCATGCAATTATTGAAATAATGTTGGAATTTAATACATCTAAGTAATAATATATAATAATTAGAGTTTATAGGAGATTTTTGGGTGTATTAGGAGATTTTTGGAGTAATCTGAAGTTTAAGTGGAGAAATTAATTACACAATCCTTTTGCATCATGAAGGATTTTGGTTGATGTAACCTCTAGTAAATCTACATATTTACATTTTCACTACTATCTAAATTTCTGCAAAGCATTGCATAAATTATGGTGAGCAATAATTCTTGGAGATATATTTATTTACACAAGTTTAAAAATTTGTTCAAAATTGCATAATTTTTAGGGTTTGTAAATATTATTGAAAAATTTTGTTTACTTAATGAAATGTGATAAATTGTGGTAATTCTTTATTCTAGAAATGAAATTACATTCATGGTTTTTTCATATATGAATAAGAAGGGGATTTCAGGCAAGATGTTCGCCCAAATTGTGATCATTTGGAGCTCGATGGAGAATGCTCTTCCTTAATTTGATTGATTCACTCAACAAAGATAATAAAAATATCATATTTAATGGAATTCCTCTTAGGTTTGAGAAAACACACGCATAACTTTCACTATGTGAAATTTAGTTAAATGTCCAAAATTTTCAAAAGTATACTATTGATTTTACCGACCATGGGCGAGTGATAAAATTTGTGAATTCAGCAATGGTATTCTAGCTAATAGTATCTTGGGAATTAGCACATTAACTTTTTAGATCTAGGTGGGAAATGCTTTGGAATTCAATGACCACAAGCTTTATCTGTAACTATCTTTAATTTATGGGATATCCAAAGTTTTTAAACTTTTTAGATCTAGGTGGGAAATGCTTTGGAATTCAATGACCACAAGCTTTATCTGTAACTATCTTTAATTTATGGGATATCCAAAGTTTTTAAACTTTTTAGATCTAGGTGGGAAATGCTTTGGAATTCAATGACCACAAGCTTTATCTGTAACTATCTTTAATTTATGGGATATCCAAAGTTTTTAAAGGTACACCCTTTGATTTTACCATCAACCACTTACATGTAAGAATTGTGGAATTCACAAAGGGTATCGGGAATGAAAGGTAAATGTATCAAATTTTACCAATGGCTCATGAGACCATTTGTACCTTGAAATTTGTAAATGGATTTTATGTGTAAGTAGGAAATGCTTTGGAGTTCACCTACTACAAACTTTCCTAATCAAATTTTACCAATGACAGACCATTTGTACCTTGATAATATGCATATGGATTTTATTTGCACATTTCAAAGGTATATTCGATTTTACCAACTGTTGGCTAAAAATAAAATTTGTAGAATTGATTAGAAATTTGCACATAGATTTTACTTGCATATGGTACACTCCTTGATTTTACCATCAATCACCCATTGTAAGATTTGTGAAATTCACAAAGGGTATCAAATTTTACCAATGACTCAGGAGACCATTCATACCTTGAAAATTTGCACATGGATTCTATTTGCACGTGGGAAATGCTTTCGAGTTCACATACTAAAAATTTTCCTAATCAAATTTTATGAATGACCAATGAGACCATCGGTACCTTGATAATATGCACATGGATTATGGATTTTACTTGCATGTGGGAAATGATTTGGAGTTCACTTATTACAAAAAGTCCTAACTTTATCTTTAATTCATAAAATATCCAAAATTTTCAAAGGTACACTCCTTGATTTTACTAACCATTAGTTAGAAATAATATTTGTAATATTCATTAGAAATTTGCACATAGATTTTACTTGCATATGGTACACTCCTTGATTTTACCAACAATCGTCCACCTGTAAGATTTGTGGAATTCACAAAGGCTATTAGGAATTAAAGGTAAATGTATCAACTTTTACCATCAACTCATGAGACCATCCGTATGTTGAAAATTTGCACATGATTTTACCAACCATTAGTTAGAAATAATATTTGTAATATTCATTAGAAATTTGCACATAGATTTTACTTGCATATGGTACACTCCTTGATTTTACCAACAACCATCCACCTGTAAGATTTGTGGAATTCACAAAGGCTATTAGGAATTAAAGGTAAATGTATCAACTTTTACCATTAACTCATGAGACCATCCGTATGTTGAAAATTTGCACATGGAGACCATCCGACCTTGATAATCTACATATGGATTTTACTTGCACGTGGGAAATGCTTTGGAGTTCACTTATTACAAGTTTTCCTAAATGATTTGGAATTCACTTATTAAAACCTTTTTTAAATTTATGGACCATGTTGACTCAAAATTTTCATGATTGGATACCCTATTGTCAATGGCGAAGAAGAGTGTTGAACTGTCTTTTCAAATTTCACCCTATAATAACTATGAATTGAGTATGCTAATTATTTGTGCATAAACATAAATGCATTAACTTAATAATTAAATAAACCTAAGGTAATTAAAATTAGGCTACCAGATCAATGCCAGTGACCCTAATATTAACATGGCATCACCCTTAGAGTGACACATGGATTTGGGATGCCACATCATTTGATATGTGGCAATTGCACAATAATGCTAATGTAGTGCCAAGGATAAAAATATTCAAGTGACCATATTTAAAGAATCCAAATTTGATTTTTAGTAAAATTTATAGTGTGGAAAAGCTCTCAACGAGCAAAAGGAAATGGTGATCTTAGACAAAAGTTTTGAGTTGAATAGGAAAAGAAAAAAATTGGTACATCATATCATTAATCAACCATTAAGGGACTAGCTAGTGTTACAATTCTCACAAACATTATGAGCTCATGCATACCATTCTCTATTATTATTATATCCTAGATACAATTGGTTTCTCTATTTAATAACAATCCCAACAAGATTATCATAGAGATTTCAATGCTTAACCAAGGAACCACTCATAACGTTCCAATTAAAATTCTTAACATATGAACAAATTGTTTTATGAACAAACATTATACATTCAAGGATGCAATTCATATGTCTTAATGAAGATAGTTAAAGATTAATTATGAATGCAATATGCATACACATGAAATTTTCAAATCCTAGGTAGGATTGTGACGCAGGAGCATGAGACTTGGAGGGAAAATCTTTAAACTTACTCCAAAAATCCAAAAAAATCTACAGGCAAAGGATTGGGGTCCTTTAGCCAGTAGTTTTCATGCTTTTCTAGTTTAAGATAGGGATAGAATTAAGAATAAAAGCATTCTATAATAATCGCTTATGGATAATCGCTAATAAGTTTTTATGCATGATTTGCTTTAAGTCACTCTATGTAAAAGGCATGCTTTTGTATGGATAAGGACCAAGAGGGCTTATCTATTGTTTATAAAATGAAATAACGGGACACTCAGAGTTAGAGAGTGCTCGAAAATATTATCATTTGAGAAAACCTCTCTCTGTGTATCTACATTGGTGGTCCTCTGTTAATTGATAATTGTATGCGTGTATCAGTTCAATTGCTTTCTTCTGAGTTTTAATATCAATGAATTAGCCTGATTTTCCCATGAATGTGTAGGCTGAAGCCTTTAAAATCGTTTTCCTTCATATTGACGAGCGTAGGATTCTTAAATCGTTGTATAGAGTTCTGCGGCCAAAACTTAGCTTTACACAGGGAAATCGTGAAAAAGGCTTAAGTTGGACGTAGTTCAGGACCTGAAATAATATTAAATCTGGTTCATACCCGTATCAGGTATGAACCTTTATCGCATCGCATAACCATAAGTGGAGCGAAAGAGACTTGTGGAATCGCCGACGTTTGAAACCCTAATAAGCTCGGACCCAAAATACTATATAGTTAGGTTGATAAGTTTTCGGGTCCGCAAAGTTATCGCATCGCAAGGTTGAAGTGGGAGGAGTCTATTGTGTGGAATTTCGAAATCACTGATAGCGACTACCAATAGCCACATGGCATATCGCACCGGGGAATCACCATATTAAAGCGCCAATTGTGTTATTCTGATCCTTTGGAATAAAAGCCGCCAATTGTGTTGTTTGCGTAAAACACATTTTCCTTGGGTTTTAGCGCTGATAGTGTATTCAACACTATTTGCGTTATTTCCATTTGAAAAGCCCGCCGATAGTATATTTTTATAATTCTTATGGAATTATAGTCCTGGTAGAGGATAAGGGACTCTGTGTAATAAATTGTGGCAATAACAAGGATTAGGGTTCTAGAGGAAAACCCATGAGGCTGTCAGTTTAATAGTAAGTGACTGATATGCCAATAAGTGGAGAAGGAGGAATTTGGCCAGATATTGAAGAAATTGTAGCTAGATTTGAGAGGTTGTCTATATCGCCTACACTCAGGCCACCATTAGTGGTATTAGAGCCCCCTTTTGACACTGAATTGAATCTCAGAAGTAGGAGAAGGAAAGTTAATATGGCTTTCAGAGTTGGAAGAGGACGAGGACGTGGACATGGTGGAAGAGGATGACCTATTGCAAATGCTGAAGTAATGGAAACTGTGCAACAGATGCAAGCTAGATTGGATGCATTAACAACAGACAGAAATATAGATGATGGAGATGTTAATGAACCTGAGGTTGAAGCTGCAGAGGAGGAAGTTGTAGTAGTTACTCCTGAGATGAGGTTCTTTCAGTCAGTATTGAGATCCACAACTAGGCCAAAGATCGAGGTTCCAATATATGAAGGAGGATTGAATCCAAGAGAATTGATAGACTAGATTAATGGCATGGAGAAATTCTTCGATTATGAAGAAACAGAAGATGAGAAGAAAGTCAAGTTTGCTGTCACCGAGTTAAAAGGCCATGTAGCGCTTTGGTGGGATGGTGTGCAGGTAGAAAGGAAGGGACTTGGCAAGCAACTGATCAATAATTGGAGTAGGATGGTAGCAAATCTAAGAGATAAGTTTCTACCAAGTAATTATTACCAAACCTTGTTCAGACAGATGCAGAATCTTAGACAAAGGTCTTTGACAGTGAAAGAATACATAGAGGAATTCTAGGTAAGCATAAGAGTTGGAGAAGCCCAGGATATAGATGAGAAGGTGGCTAGATATGTGAATGGAATTAGGATGGACATTCAAGATGAGATAAGTCTACTGTCTCCTAAAACAGTAGAGGAAGCTTATCAGATAGCACTGAAGCTGAAGGAAAACTCATGAGGAAGCAGTCTACCAGAGGGAGAGGTACTTTCCAAGGAAGTGGAAGTCAAGGTGGTAGAGGGAGATCTACAACACCTAAATATGGAGCTAGCAATAGCTCAACCCATCATGCACCCACAGGAAGTGATGCAAGAGGCAGAGGGAGTTTTTCTAGAGGAAGAGGAGGCAGAGGAAGAGGAAGAGAATTAAGATGTTACAAATGTAACAAACTAGGACACAGATCTTTTGAGTGCCCAAAGAATGCAAAAAAAAATCAGAGGAATGCCATTGTTGCTCAAGTCGAGGGAGAAGCAACAACAACAGTAGTGACAGAAGAAGAAAACATACCAGAGAGAGGAGAATATTTGGTAGTTAATAAAGTTTTGCTCAAGCCAACAAAGGAGGTAGTTGAACCATCACAAAGAAAGACTTTATTCAGGACAGTGTGTAGAGTCCAAGGGAAATGTTGTCAGATGATCATTGATAGTGGCAACACTGATAATTTGGTCTCTATAAAAGTGGTGGAGAAATTGAAGCTAAAGACAATGAAACATCCAACACCTTACAAGGTGTCATGGTTGCAAAAGGGACATTAACTGTTAGTGAATGAACAGTGTGAAGTGGAATTTCAGGTGGGCAAGTATAAAGATAAAATTGTATGTGATGTGATGCCAATGGATGTGTGTCACATATTGCTTGGAAGACCTTGGCAATATGACAGAGGAGCCATGCATGATGGAAAAAGAAACACCTACAAGTTTGGAAAGGATGGTGTCAATCATATGTTGCTGCCTCTGCAAGAAGAAGATGTACCAGGAAAGAAGACTGATCCAAAAACTCTGTTATTAGGAGGAAAGGAATACTTGAAGCAGATTGAAGAGAATGAGGTAAATTTTGTTGTAATTTGCAATCCCAAGGTAATAATGACTTCTACTAAAATTTCTGATTTACCCATTGAAATTCAAGAAATGTTGGAGAACTATTGTGATATTATTGTTGATGATTTGCCAAATGAGTTGCCACCCATTAGAAGAATTAGCCATCATATAGATTTGATTCCTGGAGCAAGTCTACCTAACAAAGTAGCTTACAGAATGAGTCCTACAGAAAATGAAGAGGTTAGGAAGCAAGTGCAAGAATTGCTTGACAAAGGGCTGATCAGAGAAAGCTTGAGTCCTTGCGCAGTACCAACAATGCTGAGTCCAAAGAAAGATGGAGGCTGGAGAATGTGTACAGATTCAAGAGCCATCAATAAAATCACAATCAGGTACTTATTTCCTTTGCCTAGAATTGAAGATTTAATGGATTGCTTGAGTGGAGCAAAGTATTTTTCAAAACTAGATCTTAAAAGTGGGTATCATCAAATAAGGATAAGAGAAGGGGATGAGTGGAAAACCGCTTTTAAGACAAATAAGGGATTCTATGAGTGGAGAGTAATGCCTTTTGGGTTGTTAAATGCACCAAGTACATTTATGAGACTCATGAATGAAGTTTTTAAAGATTTTATTGGTAAATTTGTAATAGTATATCTGGACGATATATTAGTTTACAACAGGTCTAAGGAAGAGCATATGAGGCATTTGAATTATGTCTTACAAAGGCTGCAGCAAGAGAAATTATTACTGAATTTGAAGAAGTGTTCATTCATGAAACAGGAGCTAGTGTACTTGGGTTTTGTTATTTCTGTTGAAGGGCTGAAGATGGATCCAAAGAAGATCAAGACAATCATGGAGTGGCCTTCACCCAAGAGTGTTTTTGAGGTAAGAAGTTTTCATGGTCTTGCTAGCATTTATAGAAAATTCATTAAGAATTTTAGTAAGATTAATGCACCTATTATTGAGACCATAAATAAGGACAAATAGCCATTTAGGTGGACTGCTGAAGTAGAAAAAAAATTTCAGCTGTTAAAGAAGAAAATCATTGAAAAGCCTATTTTGGTTTTACCTATTTTTAGTAAGCCTTTCCAAGTGAAGTGTGATGTCAGCAGAGAAACTATTGGAGGTGTTTTAAGCCAGGAAGATAGACCAATAGCCTATTTTAGTGATTCAAAAAGGAAGTATTCTTCTTATGATAAGGAGTTCTATGCAGTTGTGCAATGATTGAAGAAATGGAAGCATTATCTAATGTTAAAGGAGTTCATACTTTATTCCAATAACCATGCACTACAATATATTATGTAGAAGCCAAAGCTTAGCCAAAAACATGCTAAATGGGTAGAGTATCTTCAAGGTTTCCATTTTGTTTTGAAGCATATAAATGGCCAATCAAACAAAGTTGTAGATGCCTTAAGTAGGAGGAATGTATTATTTCAAGAGAGTCAAATCCAAGTGTTGAGTTTTGATTTTCTCAAATAATTGTATGAAACAAATCCAGATTTTAAAGAGGTATTTGAGGCTTGTAAAAAATCCTATTTTGATGGATAGGAGTAAATGGTTGGATTACTTCTTACAAGATGGACTGTTGTTTAAAAAAAATCAATTGTGCATACCAAACTGTTCAATGAGGGAGAATTTAATCAAAGAAAAACATAGTGGAGGGCTTGCAGGACATTTTGGCATAGAGAAGACTTTTGAACAGTTGAACATATTTTATTTTTGGCCGAAAATGAAATCTAAAGTGGAGAAGTATGTGAGAACTTGCAAAGTCTGTCAGTATGCAAAAGGAAGGAGCCAAAACACAGGTTTGTATATCCCATTACCAATTCCAAATAGGCCTTGGGATATGGTAAGTATGGATTTTGTTTTGGGTTTACCGAAGAATCAAAGAGGTAATGATTCAATTTTGTTGTAGTGGACAGATTTTCAAAAATGGCACACTTTATTCCATGTTATAAAACTAGTGATGCTTCTCACATTGCTAATTTTTTTTTAAGAAGGTTGTAAAATTGCATGGGTTGCCTAAGAGTATTGTGTTAGACATGGATTCCAAATTTGTTAGACATCTCTGGAGGACATTATGGAAGAAGCCGGGAGCTAAACTAAGTTTCAGCTTTGCCTATCATCCACAAACTGATGCACAGATTGAAGTTCCGAACAAGAGTTTAGGCAATCTTTTAAGGAGCCTTACTGCCGAACATCCAAAGAAATGGGATCGAGTATTGGCACAAGCTGAATATGCATATAATGACTCACCTAACAGGAGTACAGGACAGAGTCCATTCCATATTGTTTATCGAATGCATCCAAGAGGAGTAGTTGTGTTAATAAACTTAGGAAAAGAAGAGATGAGAAGTGCAGAGGGCGAAGATTTTGCTTTAGAAATGCAAGCAATACATGAGCAAGTGAAACAACAGCTGTAGGATAGCAACATCAAGTACAAAACCAAAGCATACATGAGAAGAAGAGAGGTGAACCGTAAAGTTGGAGATTTGGTTTTAGCGCATCTCAAAAAGGAGAGGTTTCCAAAGAGGGAGTATAACAAACTGAAGTTCAAAAAAATTGGACCCTGCAGAGTGTTGAGGAATTTTTTTGCAAATGCCTATGAGATTGAGTTACCTCCTGATGTTGGAATATCACCAATTTTTAATGTTGCAGACCTATACAAGTATGAAGGTGAAACTACAGATGATACAACACAAAAGCAATAGACCCAAGAGATTGACTGGGTAAAACAGTTACCCACAACAATGAATTTGTAGCCAGAAAGAATTCTGGACAAGAAAGTATTTAAGAAAACAAGGGGACAAGATTACTTCCAGTATTTAGTAAAATGGAAAGATCAACCAACCATTGAAGCTACTTGGGTTACAGAAGACATGCTACAGAAACTGGGCAGTTTTGTAGATGAACTCATGGATAGGAGCCCATGAAGAATTTTGTCCTTAGGAGTCTGCTGCAGGAGCATGAGACTTGGAGGGAAAATCTTCAAACTTATTCCAAAAATCCAAAAAAATCTACAGGCAAAGGAGTGGGGTCCTTTAGTCAGCAGTTTCCATGCTTTTCTAGTTTAAGATAGGGATAGAATTAAGAATAATAGCATTCTGTAATAATCGCTTATGGATAAGCGATAATAAGTTTTTATGCATGATTTGCTTTAAGTCACTCTATGTAAAAGGCATACTTTTGTATGGATAAGGACCAAGAGGGCTTATCTATTGTTTATAAAATGAAATAACGGGACGGTCAGAGTTAGAGAGTGCTCGGAAGTATTACCATTTGAGAAAAACTCTCCTTGTGTATCTACATTGGTGGTCCTCTGTTAATTGATAATTGTATGCGTGTATCAGTTCAATTGCTTTCTTCCGAGTTTGAATATTGATGAATTAGCCTTATTTTCCCATGAATGTTTAGGCTGAAGCCTTTCAAATCATTTTTCCTTCATATCGGAAAGCGTAGGCTTCTTAAATCATTGTATAGAGTTCCGCGGTCAAAACTTAGCTTTACACAGGGAAATCGTGAAAATGGCTTAAGTTGGACGTAGTTCTGGACTTGAAATAATATTAAATCTGGTTCATACCCGTATCGGGTCTGAACCTTTATCGCATCACATAACCATAAGTGGATCGGAAGAGACCTGTGGAATTGCCAAAGTCCGAAACCCCGATAAGCTCGGACCCGAAATACTATATAGTTGGGTTGATAAGTTTGCGGGTCCTCAAGGTTATCACATCGCAATTGAAGCAGGAGGAGTCTATTGGTGGACTTTCGAAATCGCCGATAGCGATTTCTGATAGCCACGTGGCATATTGCATCGAGGAATCACCATATTAAAGTGCCGATTGTGTTATTCTGATCCTTTGGAATAAAAGCCGTTGATTGTGTTGTTTGGCGTAAAACACATTTTCCTTGGGTTTTAGCGCCGATAGTGTATTCAACGCTATTTGCATTATTTCCATTTGAAAAGCCTGTCGATAGTATATTTTTATAATTCCTATGGAATTATAGTCCCAGTAGAGGATAAGGGACTCTGTGTAATAAATTGCAGCAATAACAAGGATTGGGGTTCTAGAGGAAAACCCATGAGGTTGTCAGTTTAATAGTAAATGACTAATACGCCAATAAGTGGAGAAGGAGGAATTTGGCCAGATATTGAAGAAATTGTAGCCAGATTTGAGAGGTTGTCTATATCGCTTGCACCCAAGCCACCAGATTGCCTTCACATTGAATAAAGCAGCTTTATGCTGTGAGTGTGACCTAACATCTTTAATAAGCAAGGTATCTTCACACAAGTGGAAAACCTTAAGGTAACCACTCACACAAACTAAGCAAATATTAGTATACCAACATATATGTGATTAAAACTCTTAAAGAGGGAAATAATCCACAACCCCAACCAACATGACCACTTGAGTCAATATATTAATGCAAATAAAAATAATTTACATAAGCATCTCTCAACAAATAATCATAAAAAATTACCCTACGTGCTCTTTAAATACATATCATGGACCATCAAGTGTTTAGCCATGAAACAACTACCATTAGTATTGATGACAAGATGAGCCATCAAATCATTTTATGTCTATAACATAATCATTAGCATTTTATCGAGTAATTATAAAAGCCCAATATAGGAATACACTTCACCTAAAGACACATTAAACCAAGCTAAAACTAACTAACTTCTCAGTGTGTAAATATCCTAATATCCCACTTAAGAACAACTTGAATAGAATTTAAGGAATTATAAAGGTGACATGATAGGAGAAGGCTCACTCAACAAAGCAAGTAAAAGTGTTATGTAAAATATTATGAAGTAATTGGCTTGATTTTTTTATTAACACGCGCCCACACTAGGGGAAATCATGGTGCACCTGGTGGTTATAGTAGAAGTGGACCAAATCAACCCCATGTCACTAGAGTAGGAGACTATGCTACCTGCAAATTCCAAAAATAAAAAAATAAAAAAATCTCTGCAAGCAGATCATAAATTTAGTAATAGAGCACTTTAAGAATGTAATCCTAAATAATCTTCTTGGTGAAGTGCATGTGTATCTCAATGTGTTTGTTGTGGTATTGTTGGACTAGATCTTTCGCAAGCTAATGACACTCTTATTATCACATCGAACTGTGGTTAGATGTTGCTACTAGAATCCAAACTTTAAAGGATTTGTTGAGGCCATTGGATTCTTTACTTGCACTAACAATTGCTCAATACTTTGCTTTTGCTAAAGAAAAAGTCAGGACATGATGCTTCTTACAAGCCAAAGTGGTAGGTCTATAACCAACATTGAAAGTATAATCGAATTCTAATAATTGGGATCATCATCCTAATCAGAGTTTTTGAAAACAACCAACAAGTGAGTCCCACATAAATTGTATCATATCCAAAAACCAAATTATACCAACGCATCCTAATTTGTTGCCTTATAATGGTTGTCATGGAGTGTTTCCACGTATCAAGTGAAAACACCAATAGTAAAGGAAATATTAGAATAGGCATATGTCAAATGCTACCAATTAAATAATGCTACAAAGTGTCATATACCTTAGGTGTATTAGAAGCGGTGGTAAGTTCGTTTGTAGACAATGAGGGAGATGGGGTTAGTTTACAATCTTCAATGTGAAAGCAATAAAGAGGGTCACATGCGTGTTTAGATTGGGAAAGGAAAATGGCTTCCTTAGTTTGCAAGACTTAGAGGCCAAGAAAATAATGAAAATGTCCCAATTTTATGAGTTCAAATTTATTCTTAAGACTAGATTTCACACAGATTAAAAGTTCAGGGTCACTACCGATGAGGATAAGGTCATCAAGCACATTGCTTATGTTTTGAAATTTTTTAAAATAGAAAACCTACATTGTATAACATGATGTCTTTTTTTTTATTTATTTATTTATTAACAAGGTCGGATAGTTGATATATTACCAAAATCTTTGATGGAGCAAGCTCCTATTACAAACGACTATACCCTGAAAAACATCTAAGCCATGAGATAGGAATGCAGTCTCTTCTCCTAGGCTTGTGTTTAGGACTTCATGTATTTTTATGTGTATTCTAGTGTACTGCCTAACAAACTAACCTACTAGAAAGAGAAATTTACATGTCATGGGTTCTCTGACAGTTTTTCAAGGCTTGTAGACTGATTGCTCCTGAGTTGATTGGTTCTTCTTGTCATAATTGACCGAGTTCTCTCCTTCATTGCTCGAAGAGTTGTTTTTGTAATATGCCATTGCTTCTTCTTCAGTGGATTGAATTCCACTTGATTTGTTTGCTTGTTCTTCCTTTGTCTATGCTTACTGCTCCGAATTTCGCTGTGCTTCTTTGATTTTGTGTTGCCTAAGATGCTTCTTCTTCTACTGCTATTGACCACTTTCCTTTTGGCGTAAACAGGAACCATTGGATATCGGAGATCAATGGACGACGTTGCCAGAAGAATAGCGGCCAATATTAAGCCGCATAGATTGGGATCAGGGGATGAATGATGGAGATTAACTAGAGGCGCTGGTGGAAGAGGAAACTGGAGGAGCCGTTGCAACTGTCGATGGTTGAGATTTACGGTCATTGGGCGCAAACAAGTCTGGACGTTAATCGAGAAGAAAGGCAAGATTATTCGTGGAGACCGTATTTCAGGCAGGGTAGAAACCATAACTAGTAAAAGGGAGAAGTCACCCGATTCCATTGACCGAGCAACACGTAGCATCAGAGGAGAGAGAGAAAACTGCTTTTCAGGCAGGTAATCTCTGTGCTTGTTGTCTGCCCAAAATCGGTGGGAGACGTCCGATCCATTGAGTATAGATCGACGGTGGAGGAGAGTTGTGCAAGTTTGTTTGAATAGGCTAATCGACGATCGTCAGATCAAGCGCCCGCTCAATGGTACTGATTTGATCGGAGATTGGAGAAAGGAGGGAGCAGCGCTGCGAAAAAGGCTTGGGAGTGCAGGACCGACGATAATTATAGATGCGAATGAGTGATTTTTTGAAGTCTGGTTTAAGCGCTTGGACGAGTTTTTCTCGTGTATACCAATAGAGCTGAGGTCCCTGCGAATGAAAGAATTGAAGGAGGGCCAAAGTTTGGTTATAATAGTCAGGGAGGAGAGTTGAGATAATGGGAGGGGCAGATGGAGGGCGAGGATGCTCAGAAGGAATTTGCGCTCACTGAGAGGAGGGAGTGAAGGGAGTGAAGATATATGGAGTGGGCACGCTGGGTAAGAAGAAGGGTGGGGGCTTAAGATGAAGTCTGTACGTTGAACAAAGGAAACACTGTGGGCTATTAGAGAAGATAGGGAGGGGCTTTGAAACCAAAGTATCACTATAATAACATGGAAATTGAAGATTTCCTCACTGAGATTGTTGCTGCGATTTTTGTGAATGCACCCTCTATTCTTATAGTGCTTTATCTCAGCCCGAAACCTGCCTTCGATGAGATAGATTGCAACGTGGTTCTTGTGACTAGGATTACAATCTTCATTCTTGTTGTTGCTCATACGAGAGTTTGAAGTTTATGATTTTTCCTTTGCATTCCCGTGATTTCCTGGTTGTTGCTACAGTGATGTGTCCTTTGTTGTTTTTTGACTGTTGTTTTTTGATTTATTGCTTTTATCATTGTGTTTTTTCCCTTGGATTTGGTTAGCTTTATACTTGTGATTTTTGTTGATTATTAAGGAACATAGCTATGATATTCCTCCTAGTTTTCACGAACAAGCCCTTCATTTTTTTTTCACTGCTTAGTTTGCAAAATAATCCGCCTGTTGATTTTGAATTCTCAAGACATGTCTATAGATTACACCGCCAGAGCCTTCCAAGTTCTTCCTGATTCTTCTAAAAATTCTGTTCATGAGCTCATTGCTTGGATTTTTGTTTCTTGCCATTGCCTCTATTATTATGGCTGAGTCTCCTATTATGATGGGATTTTGAATTTCTCTTTTTTCGATTATTCTTGTTCCCATCAACAAGTTGTATGCTTCTACCTTGTTATTTGAGATTTGTCCCAATCCCCATTCATATGTGATATTTTCTTTCCCATCAGGATCGAGGATTATTCCCCCTACCCCTGCCTTTCCTGGATTATGCTTTGAGGCCCCATCAAAATGTAGACAATATCTATTTTGATTTTTCCTCCAGTTTGTTAGTTCCTCTTCACTCATTCTTATTTTCCATATAATTCCTAAGTTTGTCTTCCTCTGTCCTTTTTGTCCATTATTATTTATTATGGCTTTGCTGAGCCAATCTCACTCTTCCTGTTGAAGAGTGTTATAGTTTGTTGGAGTTGTTCCTTTGACATTGAGTATTTCAGAATTTAAACCCCACGTTTTTGAGAGGGTCTTCCCTATCCTTGGGATTTGATTTTTGAAAATGCACTTGTTTCGTGTCAACCAAATTTGCCAACATAGAACCACTGGAATACATTTCCATATTCTTTGAATTGTGGCTTTTTTATTTGTTGTGTATGGGTAGGCCTTCTCAAAGGTCTGAAGAAAATCCAACAAGGGATTTTCGAAATTTATTCTTATTTCCAAAGGACTTATTAGCTGCTGCCAACATTATTTAGCAAAGGTGCATTCTTGGAAAAGATGTTGTATATTTTCTTCAGCCTGCATGCATAGTGGGCATCGTGTTGGACCTTGAAAGCCTTTTTTTTAAAGTTTTCACTAGTCAATATTCTCCCTTTTAAAAGAGTCCAGGTGAACATTTTGATCTTAGGCAGACTTTCTGATTTCCATGTTATTTTCCAAGAATCCCAATCTTGTTGATTTGGTTGTTCTTGAAGGATTTTATATCCAGTTCTAACTGTGTAATGTCCACTGCTTGGGTCCTAATGATATTCATCTTCCTCATCATGGTGGATTGGTGCTGCCCCTTTTAAGAGCTGCCTAATTTTTCTCCATTATCCTTCCAGATCTACCAGAATTGCTGAGATTTTCCAGTCTTGCCACTCCTTTTGGTTCCATAGAGAGATTGAGTGTAAAGTATTGAAACCTTTACCTTTCATCCACTCTTGTATGTCTTCATTTTCTGGATGAGTCTGTAGTGATTCTTTTCCCATGATTCTGTCCTCCCACATTGAAATTCTTTTTCCATTGCCTGGGATTTTAGAAATGTATCTACTCATTAATGGAATTGTTTTTTTAACCAGCTTCCAAACTTGGGTACATTGTCTTATTGGGATATTTCCATTAAGCAATCTTTTCCTGATGCCATCCATATATTTTGATATAAGAGTCTTTTTCCACCAACTCTCTTTTCCTGTAATTAGTCTCCATACTATTTTCATTCCCAGTGCTGCATTCATGAGCCCAGGTATCCGTATTGATAGTCCTCCTTGTTCATAAGTTGTACTACTTGCTCCCACCTGACGAGGCTAAATTTTTTGTTTTCTTGCTCCCACCCACCCTGACACAAAAAGCTTCTTAAGATTAACTCCATTTGTTTGTGGGCACTTGCTGGGGCCATGATTATTGCATATCGGTAGATAGGTAGTGTTGCAAGGAGTGCTTTGATTAGTATTACCCTTCTTGCCATATTCGGCCACATCATACCCCAAATTTGTATTTTGTTTTTCATTTTTTCAATTTGTTTAGTCCATATTTCTGTCTTCATGTTCTCTTTTGAGATTGGAAGTCCCAGATAGAAGAAGTGTGTCCATTTTTCCTGTACAGGGATGTCTAAGATTTGTGAGATCCTTTGCATAGTTCTGGTGGGGGAGGGGGGAGGGGTATTCCATCCATATATCCTGCATTTTGTATTGTTTAATAGCCCACCTGAAACCTGTAAAAAATCATCCAGAACTTTTTTGAACCTCCTTTCTATTATTGTTGAATCCCCTCCCAGCAGCAATGTGTCATCAACAAAGAGTGAGTAGTTTATTGTTTTTACTCCTTTTGCTATTCTGATCCCTGTGATATTTATTTCCTTTATTTCTTTTTCCAAAGCCCTGCTTAATGTTTCTACCATTATAATATATAGGAAGGGAGAGAGAGGACAACCTTACCTAATGCCTCTTGTGCTTTGAAAGAAGTCACTGGGCCTTCCATTTATGAGGGGGGCAATCCAAGGAGTAGAAATGCATGCCTGTATGACTTCCATTATTTCTCTCGAGAAACGAAGTTTATGGAGGACAACCATTAGATATGGATGACTGACCCTGTCAAATTCATTTTCCATATCTAGCTTGATTATGAGGCCTTTTTCTTGCCTTAACATACAAGAGTGTACAACTTCCTATACAATAATTACAATATCTATGATTTGCCTGTTGGGCACGAATCCTCCTTGGTTTTCAATAATTACTGGAAGTACTTCCTTGATTATATTTGCAATTATTTTTGTTATTATATTATAAGATGAATTGCAAAGAGAGATAGGGCAAAACCTGTTTAAAGTTGAGGGGTTTGCTTCCTTTGGGATTAGAGCAAGATAGGAGGATTTTGTGTTGCCTCCTATTTTATTTGTTTTGAAGACATTCTTCACCATTCTTAAGAAAGCCTTTATGATGGTATACCAATGAGATCTGTAGAATGCTATTGTGAAACCATCTAGCCTTGGGGACTTTTCCGGATGCAAGGTCCATATGGCCGCCACTACCTCTTCTTCTGTGGGATCCTTGCGCATTGCAACATTTTGGTCTTTTTTTTTTTCTTTTTTTTTTGTGCTTTAAGAAATCTTCACTCTTAGCCATTTCTTCGTTGGTTGAGAGTAAGTTTTTAAAGTGATGACAGGTTGCTTTTTTTAGTTCCTCCGCACCTTTGACCTCTTGGCTTTTGACTTGAATTTTTTCTATTTGGTTTCTTGCTCATCTTATCTTCATTGTGTTGTGGAAAAATGATGTGTTTTTGCCCCCTGCCTTGAGCCAAAAACTTCTGGATTTCAATCTTGCCTGTTCTTCTTCTTTCTTGTTTTCTCTATATATTTCCCAAAAGATTTCCTTCTCTCTTAGATAATCTTGCTTGCCTTCTTCTCTATTTTCTTTTTCAATTTGCATGCTATCCATTTTCTGTTGTAATTTTCTTTCATTTGTTCTTGCCCATTCCTTTAATTTGGTTCTTGCAGATTTTAATTTTGTTTCCCAAATATAATGTGGTGATCATGTTACTCTTGGATCCCATGCTTCCTTGACTAGTTCGATGATTTCTGTGTTGCTGTCCCAAACTGAGCTGTATCTAAACGGGAGCGTTCCCTAGTTTTCCATTTTGCCCATGACTATTTTCACCGGTTTATGATCAGATGCTGTGGTGTGTAAAATTTCTGATTTTATGGAGTTGTGCACTGCTGCTATGTTTTCTTGTATCAAAATTTTATCCAACCTTTATTTTATGTTGCTTTTGCCAACTTTTTTATTGCTCCAAGTGTATTTCCCGTTGCTTGGCTGGATGTCTATTAAATTGTGTTGTTTCATTATTTCTTCTAGAATATCCTTGGATGGGTCTGTGTGGTATGTTCCTCCAAACATTTCTTCTATAATTCTTACCATATTTAAATCTCCTCCTAGTATTATTTTCCCAGCTTGCATTTATTTTAGTGCTTCTTTTATGGTGGCCCAACATTTCTCTTTTTCCTTGTAGTGATTTGGGGCGTATATATTTATAACACTGCACCTCTCTTTTGTACTGATTTGCATTAGATCCGTTTGGATCCAGTGCTGGTCTTTTTGTATTTTATTGATTCCCAGATTCCTTTTTTCCATATTGTGCAAATGCCTCCAGACGTTCTCGTTGCTTGTATTGCTTCCCCTTCATAATTTCTGTTTTTTGTTGTTGTTGATATTTTCAGTCTCTTGGCTATTTGTTTTTGTCTCCTGAGTCAGAAGGATGTTTGAGTTTTCTTTTTCCAGAATGTCTCTTGTGGAATTTTCTTTGACGGATGATCCCATTCCTCTGCAATTCTAGGAGACCGCTATCATTATTTACTTGTTGGGTGGTGCATGGCTCCTTTCCCTCTTTGCTGGATTTTTTCGTTGTTTATTGTACTCCTTCCTAAGAAGGTTTCCATAGGTTGCTTCGTTCCTAATGCCATTTCCTTTACTGCTGCTTCATCCCTGAGTTCTTTGTTTGTCTTTCTTCCTGCTTTTTTTTTATATTCTACATTTGGGGGTGCTTCCTTTGACTGTTTTCTGGTTAGGATTCTGTCTACTAAGGGGGGAGGGGTATGAGAGTTTGATAACAAAGGGGATGAAGGGGGGTTAGGCGTATGTTGTGGGGATCTGGATATTGGTCCAGGTAATGGGGGAGCTGAAGGATCCAGAGGCTCAAAAGGATTAAGGCTAGCAAGAGGATTATTGTCTTCTTTTGGTGATGGGGGATGGAGATCAAAGGATGTGGAGGGCTTCGAGGAAGATAGATTTGGTTGTTTGTGGATTGTCTTCTTTCTTTTAACCTGTTCCCATTTGTTTTCCGGATCTTCACTCTTTTCATTTCCATTTTCTTTTTTTTTTTGTACATCTATTTGCAAAATGACCGTATTCATGACATATCTTTCATTTGAAGGGGATTTGTTCATAATCCAGCTGTTGTATGTGTGTCCATTGGTCCACTTTGATTTTGATAGCTTATGGTAGCCCTTTCCTAAGATCCACTTCTTCACAGGTTCTGGTGCATGCATGCATATTTTCCTTTGGCTCGCACCTGTCTATATATTTCCCTACTGCATTTCCTATGGATTTGACTAAATCATCCCCCCAACAGTGAAGGGGGAGGTGTGGCAATCTGACCCAGACGGGACGAAATTGGGTACATCCATTTCTGGGTCGAAATCCAGCGTCCATATGTTTAGATGCAAACCCCTTGTATCCATAAAATAAGGTCCATTCCTAAAAATCAGATCTCGATCCTCCATGGTTTCAAAGTGAAAGGTGTAGTAACCTCTTCCACAAAACCTGATTAAGATTTTTCCATCTATTGACACAATCCAGTTCCTTTCTACCCATTTTTGCACATTTTTGGGCAATGGCCATAACCCAGTAAACTACCCCACTAATCCACGCTCTGCCAAAGAAAGTGCTACTCTACGGGGAAGGGTAGGAGGGAGTGATATTTCAGGAATGTCTTCCAATCTTTTAACAAACTTAGTGATTGATGGTCTGTTCTTTGCCGAGCCCATTGCAGACATGAGAGAGGCAAAAGATTTTGTTGTTCCTTCATTTTCATGTTGTTGATATGAGAGAGGCTCTCCGTCCTCTGATGCGTCCATAGTGCTCAGTCCCCAGCAGCAGGAGGCCACTGAGGGGTAGCTGCGAGTAGCTGCGTGCTTCTTGCTGCGTTCGCTGGCTAGGGCTGTGTAGCTCCTTCAACAAGCAGCATGATACCATGTCTTTATTTTTACAAAGAAGAAGCCACACTCTTTTTATTTCATATAAAATGAAAACCACATTCTTAAGGTGCCTAAATCATTATATAAAAAACCTAAATTTATACTATAGTGAGCATATCACATTTAAATTTCATCAAAATCACATATATATTCACTCCAAAAAAATATATACATTAGACATTGGTTGTCCAAAAAATACATAGGCCATCAAAAGTCCATAAAAGGATCATATGCTCATGGCTTATATAGTTTTCTAAATGTCATAATATAATATCATCAGAGGACTAAGATCTAAGTTCAAAATAAAAAAATATGAATATAAATTCTCGATGTAGTCATAGTAACATCTATGAGG